>PVKE010003226.1:0-74170 GCA_004027555.1 Craseonycteris thonglongyai
TGAAGAGAGATTTCTGCAGTTTACAAATATCGAGCCAATTGTCTCCTTCTGTATCAATCCTTTTACTTGCCAAATAAATGTAATAGAACTAGCCGCATGTATTGCAGACCTTGTTCAGGGGAAAGCAGAAGAACTAGAGTTAGAAATTTTGAACCTTAAGAACAATATTTTGCTAAAATCCTTAATATCAGAGGACTTACGGAACATAGTCGACAAAGAAAGGTTCCCATTTTTAAAAAAAGCGGCATATAAAATCAAATCGTTTTTCAGGTCAACGTATTTATGCGAATCTTTGTTTTCAAACATGAATTTGATAAAATCACGATATAGATCTCGACTTACTGATGAGCATCTTAATAATTGTTTGCTAACAGGGCTGTCATCATACTCTCCTAATTACTAGGTACTGGCCAATGAAATGCAATCCCAAAGATCACACTGACAGATTGTTGTTTTTTTTTATGTTTTATGTTTTTTTAAATGATTTTATTATACGTGTGTTTTTTATTTACTTTGTATTATGTTTTATATATATGTTTCTTTTGTGTATATAATTTGTACAATAAATTATTTTAAAATTATTTTTGTTTATTATTTTTTATTCTTGTTCAATAATAAATATCCTTAGAAATAGCTGGTGCCTGCCGCCCTACTGATATTTTAGAATGCGCCCTAGGGTATAAAAAGGTTGGGAACCCCTGACTTAGGTGATAGCACCTAGTTATATGACTGTAAGCTGATGACTACCAAATTGGTATCTTCAAACTTAAGTCTAAAACAAAACTAAGCTTCCCTACTGCTACTGGCCAAATACAAATAAAAGCACCCACCATCTTTCTCAAGTCATTGGCAACTACATTCTTCAAATTGCTTAGATAAAAAAATTTTGACTCTCTTACAACCAATATATTTTAGTAAATCTTGTCAGCTTCACCTTCCACATATAATTCATTCAACCACTTTTCCTCAGCTCCCATATGATCACCCTATTCTAACACCACCAGCTCTTTCCTGAAAACAAGCCTTGTTCATAGTTTTGACACTCCCCTACACCATTAGAACATAGGTCTTTTCTGAGAACAGGGATTTTTCTGTTTTATTTACTTATGGTATCCCTGCTTCTAGAACAATGCCTCTCAATCATTCCCTCTGAATGAATGAATGAATGCTGCCCAAAACTGTCAAGTATGCTGCCCCCTTCAAGACAGATGGGCAGCCCTGCAAATGATAACACAGTTTGGAAAATATGTTTCCTTAGCAATTTGGACAGGAGGCTAAAGCTATACTTTATTTGGCTTTTAAGATGTTGACTTGCATAATGTAAAAAAAAAAAAAATTGAACACACTTATGCAGCCAGATAAACAGTGACTGCTTCAGGGTGAGTATCTTTCTGTCTTGGATCAACTACCTGCTGTGCTTAGTGCCAGCCATACCAGGTAGAGCATGTCTTTTACTCACTGTAGGTTCTATTATTCCTTATTTTCTTTATGCTGGGGCCACAATTTTTCATTGCACTTACACTATTATTTTTATTAGGTAGAAAGTTATTTCTTTGAACTCATGTCTCTCTAAAAAAGCAGGAATATTGAAAGATGAACCAAGAAAGCCGTGTATTTTTTAAAAAGCTTTGCTTTTAGTGCGAGTCAGAAATACTCTGTTCAACAAGCAAAATGTGACTATGTTAAAGAATACTACTTTTTAAAAGCACTGTGAAATAAACACCAAAACCACTTGCCGAGGCAATAGAAATGTGTACGTGAGTGTCAGTATAAGTAAAAGCATATTGCGGAGTTAATGAAAGCCTGAAATTTCAAAAGGCCTTGATTTTAAGTGAAAATTTTTTAAATGATAATGCTATGAACTTCTGATATAAAGTGAAAAAGATGGCATACAAACATTTAACAAATGGTAAGTTTTTAAAGCATATCTATTCAATGTAGCAGAAATTACATGCCAAAAAGAAATAAGCTTTTGAATATTGAAAGGTAACTGGGAAAACTAATATCTCAGTATATTGAGATATGACTGAGAACGGAAAAAGTTTGTGAAAAATTTTATTTGTGGGAGTCCAGATATTAACAATACCACCTAGTTAATTTATTTGTGCTTTTAGTGAGAATTCTATTATATTGTAACCAAGTGACTCAGAAACTTATGTCAGGTTCATTATAAGGAAATGGCTTATTGATTGATCAGATTGATAAAATTTTAAAGTTTGATATAGGCTAATATTAACACTAACAAAGTTAATTAGTAAGTATGATAATAGAACGTTCTGTTGTGATGATCCCTGGATTTACAAAATGGAACTGAAATTAGTGATTTTTTTACAAGGATGTGAAACTTAAGTCCACTCATTATTTCATTCCCTGGAAATAACGTTATGCTAAAAACTTAAAAATGGAATGCTTTCAGGATATAGTCATTCATATAAATTCAATGTGTTCCATGGCTTATATTACAGACAGATCAGTGTTTTGCTTTGGTAAACTGGATGTACCACATGGGAGTCTGCTATATGATAGAAAGTTAGGTGGCATTGTACCTAGAGGTTTTTGGAACTATTGAGAGAGCTTGAATTCTTCACATCATTCAAGAGGAAATGACTGTTCGCTTGATTGCAAAGACTGAAATAAAGATGACCGATTTTGATTGGAAATTCACCCCTTGTTACTAGTTTGAACATTTCCCTACAAAGGCATTCAAAATGATTGCATAAGTATACAACTTAATTTGTTCTTCATTATAGAATAATTGTGATTTTTTTTGGAAACTTATTTGGCAAGGTGTATTTTGGTCCAATTTCTCATGCAACAAATGGCTTCCAGCGAAGGAAGTGGTGGCAACTACAGTCTCAAAATTGGGGAGCCAAAGACTGAATTCTAGAAAAGTTTCTCTGATTTTAAATCTTAGAAAAACTTAACATTGGGTTTTTTTTATTGTTAAGTCTATTGGGGTGACATTGGTTGGCAATATTGTTTTTACCTTTTCATATTGATAGTGACAGTAAAAATAAGAAGACTCAAGTGGCAGCTGTGTAACTGTCATCGACAATGATATCAAAGCCTGAGGATGACAAAATTGGAATATCCAAATTCTACATATACATCAGGAATAGTTGTCTTAGAATACAAAATCTATTATGCAGGTATTTTATCCATGTTAAAAAATAATGGAGAATTTGGGGTGACTATGAAACTGAAGAAAATCACATACCTCTTTAAAGGATTCAAAGGTAAACTGTACTGAAAAATAAAAAATCTGACATTTTCCATCTTAGTAAAAGAACGGTATCAAGATTCTTATTCCAAATTTAAGCTAAACCAAAAAAGAAAAGATGCTGTACTGAATTTATTTTCCCTTTTTATTTTACCATTTTCATTTTTTTTTCTTAATTGTTAAATTTATCGGGGTGACATTGGTTGGTAAAAATTACATAGGTTCCAATTCTACATTACATCATCCATGTATTGCAAATATCTCCAATCATGTAAACATTTATGGTATATTAAAGACTTATACCATCATACAATAAAAGTACAGAAACTTTATTCTATTTCTGGAATTTTTATTTTAATTATTAGCCCACTTGTTGTACTTGCTGTTTAATTACAGTAAGTACTTGATTTTTGACTCGCTTTTTTTCATGATTAGGCCACCATGTTTGTTTTGTTAGGTTTGACAAGTCATAGGGTGAAAATTCTGATGATAAAAGAAATAAACCCTGTGAGACTCGACTAACCAATTTTGTAAGATAATTAATGTTTGGAGTGGCAAGATGTGTTTTTCCTAGGTAATTCAGAGGAAAAATGGTGATAGCAGCTCCAGTACAGAGAGAGCAGGCTAGAACGAAGAGTCCCACTTTTTCTTTTTGAAGAGCAAGAAACATTTATTGTGACAGAAGGAAAAAGCTGGACAGGTAGAAGGATATGAAAAAGAGAAGGGAAGGTTCACCTAGTTGAGGGAGAGGAGAACTTAAATAGATGGATTGTGTCGTACTCACACTTGTATATTCCACCTTTTCTTTCCTTGCCTCCTCCCCTCTCATCCTCACCTTGGGATGACACCATCACTGGAAAAGAAAACATGACGGGACAGTTAGGTGAAGTCTGAGGGGCCCAGCACTTTCAAAAACAGATGCACACAAGGGACGCGACTGGCGCACTTTCTCGGAGACTATCAGATTAAAATTGAAAACTATAAAGTAATATGTTGGGCAAGAATGTCCAAGAAAAAACTTAAATAACAGTGGAAGGGATAAGACTTCCACAATTGGGTATTTAAACACATACTTAAGCTACATTTGTATCTGTGTGGAATAAGAGATGCAAGAATATATGGATTAATGGGCAGAATAGGAAACAAACATTTTAATTCGGAATACATTAGAATAAGGTAATGTTTTGATTTCACATTACTAGGGAAAGGTAGACATTCTTTAAATAGTCCTGAAACATTTGCTTAACAGTGGAGGATTGAAGCAGTAAATTTCCATTCTTACTCTATATACCAAAGACATTTAAGGTGATTGATGGATTTAAAGACTAAAAAGGAAGTAGAAAATGTATGTGAATATCTCAAGATGAGAGAAGACCCATTGAGGATAAAGCAAAAGGTTAAACCAGAGTGACTACATTCCATTACATAAAAAATGTAAGCCAATATGCCAGAAGATATAAATAGAAAAAATATAAAACTAGAAAAGTTTACATCATGTGTATTTGATAAAAATTTAATATTCTGAGTATGTATATAGAGAGAGGTTTTAAAGTTTAGAACCACCAAGATATTTTCTAAATTTCTGTTGGTTCCTGATTAATTCTGTACAGAAGGTCACTTCATTCAGATACCTTGATGTACTTTATGTGAATAATTTAACTTAGAAAAACATCAGAAAATCACAGTACTCAGAGCTAAGCTGTCTATGATTTAGATGCTTTTCAGGAGTTCAGAGATTTTTTTTTTTCCACTATGTTTAGTTACGCCTTCCTTACATGTTTTTTAGATACATATTAATTAATACTCTGTTATAGTGAGCAGAAATTTGAAATCTAAATAACCCATCTGTCTGTATGAGTACATAATTCATTTTTCTTTTTCTAGAGAGAAGTGACCTAACTCTAGAGTATTACCTCAGAAACTGCTGATTATTGGACTTACATTTCCCCAAAAGGTGTAGTTCCTCTATTAATTCAATGTCCTATTAAGACAACTTCTCCCCTAATTCTCTTGAGTAGCAGAACTCCAGGTATAGGATAACTAGTACTGAACTGCCAACTACCAAATATCTATCACTTGTGGGTTTGGCTGTGGCAAACTGTATTTATAAAGGAACATTAAGGATCTGTTTTGATATTTTTTTCTTTATCATTTCCTCAGATCCTTTAAAATGTACTTCAAAATTAAGTCAGGCAAGCTCCTAACACAGGCCACCTGTGCAATATTTTTATGTACCCCTAAAATTTCTCTTTGGTTTGAAGGCATCGGTCAGCATTGCAGGACACTTTACAAAGCAGTTACATGAAATTCATCATTGTGTCAACTGTAAGAATGTTTTTGATTATGTTACACAATGGCCTCTTTATGTGACTCTCAAGGGTTATTTCATTCTGGACTTTGTATTGAAATATTTGTCTCTCTCCTGAACTATTCGTTTGCTACTATCTTATGGACACTGTGATTTGGCTTTTCACATTTGCTGATAAAAAGCTAGAGCTAAATCTGCTCCATCCCGGAGAACAAGGCACTTTGGTCTTCATTGTTGATATTAGCCGCATTCTTGGTCCCTTCTTCCCCTTCATCTACTTCAAATGATGTTATCTGGTTATATTTTGCCTAGCCCTGGGAGCCACCTTACACCCTTTTTGGGGAATAAGGCAGTGTGGTGATCGTAAGTGTTTCTTCCAACCACACCAGCCAGGATGAGCAGTAAAGGCAAGTAGCTCATAAAATGTCCCAATAGCCAATGTTTACAGTCTCCACAACTCCATAAAAACAAGGCTGACAGTTCTCTTTCTGTTCCCTCTATGTTGTTTCTTTCATCTCAGCCGATGCTGTTTCCTCCTTGCTTGTTTGTTTGTTTGTTTGTTTGTTTGTTTTTGTAAGATTACCAGAAACTTTGGTGATAGTGGTACAGATTCCTTCTCCAACTACCAACCCTGTTTCCATTTGAAGCTTACTGCCCTACGGACCAGATGCCAGGCCACAGCCTCAAGACCTCTATACACATGTGCACTCAGGACAGGGCAGTGGTCTCTTCTGCAGATACTTGCTTCTTGCTGCCACAGCATGATGCTGTTGCTCTGAGAGCGTCTGACCTGGATGAGTGGCTTCATTTTGGACCATGAATCAGATGCACATTCCCCACTAGAATGTAGTCTCAGCTGTCCCCTTTTGCCTGGCGGATGCTGGAGGATACAGGAAAATTCCTGTTTCTTGTGGCTTTAGTTTTCCTAGCCCTTTTGGAAGATTTGAGACACCTGATCTGTAGAAACCTGATAGGATGGTGCTTAGGAGACTAAGGGCTGTCCCATGCTCAACCCCCACTCTACCCACAGCAACCTTGGGAGAAACACAGTATTACCTTTAGATGGCTCTTCCCCATGAATTCCCAGTCTGACCTATGGCAAAGTGAGCAATGACCTTTGGCAGAGAAAAGAGTGGCAAGAAGGAACATGGAACTTGGAGGAAGGGTTGAGTAGACCACTCACGATAGGAGGTCATACTACTTAACCCCCTTTTCCATATACCCTAAAAGAAGAGCCAGAAAAGGCCTCTTTGAGGAGATAATATTTAAGCTCTGGGAAACTCATTCGTAGTTCATGGATTCTTTGAGGGAAAGTAATTTTTTGGTAGTTGGGTCAATAGGAAAATTAAGACATAATTATTCATGTCCAATTTTTTCTTAATGAAATGCTTATTTATTTTCTTTGTCCACATATAACTTAAAGCTTGTCTTTTCCTAGGTAATCTGTAAGTGTTTTTGTATAGTAAGGATGATAACCCTTTGTCTAATTTTGAAAATACTTCCCCCAGTTGCCACTTGTCTTCTATTTTGACTGATTATAATCTTATACATAAAAATGTTCAAGCTCAAAATTCATTAGCCATTTTGATTCCCCTTTTTCCTTCCAACTGTGATGTCTTTGTGACACCTGTGAAAGGAGAGAGGAAAGGATGGGAATTTGGGTTAGAGGAGCATCCAGTGCATGAAACAGAGAAGGTCTCGTTCAGCCTGTTGAGTCCCAGAGCCAAGGACCCATGCAGAGGACTCCTGTATGAAAAGGGAATAGCTTGGTTCATGGAGCCCCACCGTGCTCCCTGGTGGCAGCCAGGAGAATGAGAGCTCAGCCTGAACAATGAGGTCGATGCAAAAGTGCAGTATCTACAGCATGAGGGCCATTACCTTCTTCGTGCTGAGTTCCCTGTCAGGGGGATGTGAGTGGGGCCTGTCCATAGCCATCACAGTTCACCCTGGGACTGTACACTAATCCACATCCACACATCTTTAGGGAATTCGTCCTACATGATTTCCATGGGCCACCTTTTCTTTTTAAAAGAGGTTGATAGGACCAAGCACAGCCCCTTCTCTGCAGTGAGCTCTATCACTTTGGGCCACACCTGACGCCCATATGTTCCCCTTCCACTGCCAATGCTTAGTCCTCTTTGCCCTTAGCTATCCTGGCTTACCTGAAGTTGTGATCCAAATTCTCCTTCGGTCAGGGTCTGAGCTCTTGGTAAATCACAGTCTTTTGGACTGAGGTTGATGCACTTATTCATTCAGAGTTACGGTAAGACAAGGCAGTACATGACTGAGTAGAACCCAGGTGGATCAGCTGAGTTCCACACACATTCTTCCCATCTGCCATGTGCAAAAGCAGCCCTACCTCCCATGGCTGATCAAGGTCATTGACCCCTTCCAAAATGGCGCCCCTCTTCTTCCATGCTGGTCCTCACAGTGCGTTCTTAGAACAGAGATCTGAGCAACACACCTCACCACAAAGAACAAGGAGAGAAGTATTTGTTCTCAATAGTAATAATGGAACCCAGAAATTTATAATTAAATCCATATGCTACATTAAAGGACCAGAAGAAAAAACTGGAAATTGAGTCATATATATGAGAATAGATATTATAGTGGACATAGAATTTTAAATAAGCAAGGAAAGGAGAGAAAATTACAATTTCATTTTTATCTAATCTGATTTAGAAAAAAGGAATAACTTAAATATAAAAGAAAAAAGCAAAATTTATATAATTATAATACTCATTTATTTACAAAAGAATTTTTCTTGGTTAAAAGAAATGCCATAAATAAATTAAAAGGCAAGTTGAAAGAAAATGTTAACTAATAAATCTACTTTTAATATAATTAATTATATAAACCACTTATAATTTTATTGTTTTTAGAAAACCAGGAATTCTCCCATTTATGGCTGCTCCATTCTTTATGATTCCATTTAGTGCATAGCTTTGTTACATTACTCCCAGCTATAGGACAAAAATAGTTTAATTTGGAAGGTTACAGCAGGAAGCAACAACTCTCAGGGCTGGTCATTCTATGGGAGCTTTATTGAGTTTTCTCTTTCTTTCTAATTTTTCCTTTTCCTCTCCCTCCCCTCCTTTCCCCTTTCCTTTCTAAATGTGCCACAGTGGACTTTTGGTTACACCTGCCTTAAATTTTCTATGGAATGAAATTATTGAGTCTGTGCTATAGGGAGCAGAGGTTTCAGCCATCAGTGGCCCCATCTGTTTGAGCTTAAGAGCAAATTCCAAGTTTTTTCCTGAGGAGCATCTTTGATAGTTCGTTCCTACTGTCTCAGCTCATCATGATGGCAGTATGGTGGTTCTTCTGGTTTCCTTAGGCAGAGAAAATGTTTGCCCTATGCCTAGGTCTCCTGTTAGCTAATGTTTAAACTTGCACACTCAATCAACCAAACAGAACAGCCGTACTCTACTATCATCTACATATCACCAGGGATGCGTGTTACACTTTCATGTTCAATTTGCTGAATATAATAATTAGTCTTACTAATGCCATCCTATTTTATGTGATTTTTTTGATTGCTCCTTATGGCTGTGATTATTTTTCTCTTTTATAACATGTTGCCATCATCCAGGTTTTACTACTTTTCTACTGATTTAAACCTTTCATACCCTGCTTCTATCATTTCACTGGTTAGCTTGAATTCTTTCCTCAGAGTTCTTCTATTATCAGAGATGGAACATGTAAAAGTAACAGGTGTATTATTGGAACAAAAATTAAATTGCCCATCACTTCCCACATGAAGCATGTGTACACTTCATTTTTGGCAAGGTGCTAGCCTTGAAAATACCAGTGGAGTTATAAGGGGATATCAGAAAGAAGACACCAGAGGATTGGTAAGCCTCTCTCTCAGCATTCTGCTCGTCTTTAAAATACCAGGGGAGATGTGTGGAAACAACAGAAATAGGAACATATACAGGCCTCAGCTCATGTCCTCTAGCTTCATCTTTCAAGGTTAACTTCCTTCATTATTTCTTACTATGTATTAATTTTGAGTGGGGAATATATTTAGACGACTCAAAAACCAAAAAAATGTTAAAGGCAGATAGTGAAAAGTTTTATTTTCCTCCTCAGTCCCTGATCTGTCTAATTCTCATGACACCTTCTTCTCCGTTACATGTAGCCCCTTTTACTAACTTTTTCTGTATTCATACCAAGTTTCTTCATACAGTGCAAGGAAATAGAGATACATGTTCTTATTTCACCTCTCATAATATAAAACTATATCATATTTTTTTCATGTAGGAATATTTATTGGAGATCTTCCCTATCAACGCCTAGTTTCCCCATTCATTGTTACCATCACATAGTGTTATTAATATGTGGCATGGGTGTTACATCATTTATCCACCATTCCTTATTGATTCCTGTCTATTGATTCCCTTATTAATAAGGAAACCCATCATTTCCTTATTAATTAGTTCCAACCAATTACTATTACAAATAATACTATAGTCAGTAGCCTTCTGTATGTGTCATTTTCCACAAATATGATTATATGTGTAAGGTAAGTTTCCAGATATGGGACTACTGGGTGATATGGTAGATGCATTTGTAATTTTGCTATTTACAGCAAGACTGCCCTCCTTAGGGACCCTAGCAACTTACACTTCCGACCAGCAAGACACCAGTGCTTGTCTCCTACAGTTTCACACCCACAACCCAGTCAGTTATCAACTTGCTTCATGGAATACATTAATATTTAAAAGCAACTAACATTTTCGTTTCTGTGAACATTCTACATATACTGTTTGCCCATTTATCTATTGTTGGTCTTTTTCTTATCAACTTTTTCTTTACATGTTTGGGAGATTATTCCTCTGTCTATAAGATGCAAATACTTTTTCTCAGTCTGTTTTTTGTTTTGTTTATGGCCCTTTTGTTTTATAGAAAGAAGTTCTTTAAGATATATAGAGAGAAGAGTGTCATTATTTTATGGCTTCTGGATTTTGAACATTTTGTGCAGCATCAAAGATTTCCCTACTGCAAAGTGATAAAAGAAATCACTTTTATTTTTTTCTATACCTCTTAGAATATAAGGTAGGGCACCAACTTAAGATGATTGCCTACTTGCCAATACTTTTTATTAAATAGTCCTTTTTACTTTCTGTCATTGACTTTGGGTGCTACCTATAACATATACTATTTATTTAAAGATTCATTTTATTGTTTTTGAGAGATGGTGAGAGAAGGGGGGAGGGTCCAGAGCAGTCTCCACGAAGGCACTTCATTAGTTGTGACATAGTTTCATTCCACACAGGTGAACGTGAGGCAGTGTGGGGCCGGAGCCGAACTGGGGGCCTCTAGATGGAAGGCAAGAACCCTCGCCGCCACCTGGGTGGCCACCAGCTGCACCGCAGTTCAGCATATGGGCCTGCACGGGCCAGGGCTGGGGTCGGGGCCAGGACAGTTCCTTGGACCTAGGGGTTACAAGGCAAGCACTCTGCCATCGAGCTATTCCGGCAACCCCTATAACGTATACTCAACTTCACATGTATGGGGCAATGTATGTACTTTTTACGCTGTATCACTAGTTATTCATGCAACAACTCCACGTAGTTTTAATAGTAGAGACTTTTTAATATGTTACAGATGCTTGCCAACTTACCATGGGATTACATCTGGATAAACCCATCATCAATAAAAATATTGTAAGTCAAAAATGCATTCAATGTACCTAACCTACAGAGCATCACAGCTTTAGCCTAACCTTCTTTAGTTTCACAGCTCCCCAGGTTGAGAGGAATCATACCTCAAGAATTGCCCTTAATAGATAGATTACATCCAGGAGCCTCATCTGCATCTGATTTAAATAATGTTGGTAATGAGATTTTGAACCTTGAGCTGATGATGAAATTTAGATTTAGATGATGATTTTTTTTTTTTACTGTGAACAGATGCTATAACAAGGTGAGATTCCTGTGAACTTTGGGAAAGAAACAAGTGTTTGGGAAAAACATAAGTCTTGGGGACAAGAAGGAGGACTGTGATAGGCAGAATTCTAAAATAGCTCCCACTATGTCACCTTATGGTGTGATTATATCCTCTATAACCCCCTCTCATTGATTTTAGACAGGATTAATAAATATGGCACAATTGAGTTACTAATCAGTTGAATTTGAATTAATTTTAAAAAAGTATCCTGCATAAGCCTGACTTAAGTCAACTGAGCTCTTCAAAGAGTCACTGAGTTCTTCCTGAACAGAAAGATTCAAAATGAGAATCTCCTGCAGGCTTGAAGAAGGAAATGCTGGAATCTTCCCTCATGCACATGGGGTATGTTCCAAGACCCGTGGTAGATGCTCGAAACCACAGAAAGCACCGAACCCTGTATATGAGGGCTGTTCAGAAAGTATCCAGCCATGTTACCATTCTTGTTATATTGACAGTGGCTGGATTTTTTTCCAGATGGACCTCATATGCTATTTTTTTCCCTATATATAAATACATACAATAAATTTTAATTTATAGATTAGACACAGTAAGCTATTAACAACAACTAATAATAAAATAGAATTATCACAATATACTGTAATAAAAGTTATGTGACTGCCGTCTTTCTCTGTCTCCAAATATTGAACTATACTCACCTTTCCACTTAAAGAAAGCATTTTACAGCTCTTTGGCATATTGGAATTGCCGCATCACTACTCCTGAGCTTTGGGGCTATTATTATGTGAAATAAGCGTTCTTGAACATAAGCACTGCGATCGATACCCCTACAGTTGATCTGATAACCCAGATGGCTAAGTGACTAACCAGTAGGGAGTGTGTACAGTGTGGACACATTGGACAAAGGGACGATTCCTGTCTCAGGCAGGAAGGAGCAGGATGGTGCAAGATCACACTCCTTGGAATGATGTACAATTAAAATCTTAGAGATGATTTCTAGAATTTTCTATTTAATATTTTTGTACCATGGTTGACGATGGGTAACTGAAACCACAAAAAAGCAAAACCACAGACATGAGGGATTACTGTACTAAGTTGTGAACAACAACATCCAGGGCTACATGGCAAGGAACTGAGAGCAACCTCTAAGAGCTGATATGGTCCCTAACCTATAGCAACCAAGAGAGAAGAGGCTTCAGCACTACAACCACAAGGAATTAAGTTCTTCCAACAATCAGTGAGCTTGGAAGAGCATCCCGAGTCTCAAATGAGATCATAACCCAGGACACCTTGATTTCAGCCAGATGAAACCCTGAGTGGAGGACTCACCTGATTTCTATCCAGACTCCTGACCCACGGCATCTGTGAGATAACACATCTGTGCTATTCTAAGCTGCTAAACTTGGGAACATTTCTATACAGCAATTAAAAACAAATCAATGACTGTTGTATGTCTCCAATACTTCTCTCAAAAAGAAGTATATTTATCAAGGCCCTGCCTCACCATTCTGTGTTGAGTTGTGGGAGTGGGTAGATTATTCAGTTTTATTAATAATATATGAAGGCTGTCCAGAATGTATCCAGCCATATAATAAGAAAAATAGAGGTATTTATAGCTGGATTTTTTTTTTCTGGACAGCCCTCGTATGTCTCCATACCAAGAGGAGCTGAATCCAAGGTGAAGCATCTGATCCTGATATAAATCATAAAATCCTATACTCAGTCTGTTGCCTTGTTTGGATGAGAATCTGTAGTCTTGAGAGGGGTTTAGTGTATTTTGCATGTGGAAGGAACATAAATAATCAGGGCCAGTGTGGTAGTTTGCATTAAAGGTCTCAGTTAATAGCAACCTCGTATTCACTGTCATCCCTATAATCTTGTATTTTTCTCTTACTTTGATTTAGGACTCAGCCAGTTTACTTACTTTGTCCAATGGGACATTAGCAGATGTGTCACAAGGAGTGCCTTGAAAGAACGTGCACATTTCCTGCTAATCCTGTGTACTGAGTCACTCTTTCGTGTTGCTGTGGTGCTATGAGACTGTGTCCATGCCAGCCTAATTAAATTAGATAAGTTTGGAGGAAGCCAAGTTTTCCCACATCTCAACTGAGGTCATCCTAGATTAGCCAGTAGTTAGCCAATTCTAGGACGTAGGAGGCAGTACAACTTAGACTAGAACCTTCTAACCAAACCCAGCCTAAATAGCTGACCCACCGGGACCTAAAAAATGTTTATTGTTTTGGAGGTGGTTTGTTACACAGCATAATTGTAGCACTAAATGACACATCAAGAAATACAATGCAGAGCATTATCTAGTTAAAGGACACATCTCCCTTCCCTTTTTTTTTTTTTTTTTTTTAATTTTTAGGTACATGGCCCTGCTCACAAAATAGGCTTTACAGGCTTGTGAGCCACTCTGATGCAGGGTTTGTGGACATGATAGATGTGAGCTGGCCAGTGGGGTGGGGGCTGCCACCACGGTGCGGCTGCCGCACCCAGCAAAGGAAGCAGTGGGCTCCATGGGGAAAAGTCTGGCGAGAGAGAACTTCTGGAATATGCAGCACCGGCAGCTCTGAGGACAGTCAGGTGTCTGTCCAACAGGTACACCAGTGCACTGAGCACTGCCACGGGCCTCTGGCTCTATCCCAGGACCCAGTGACCAGGGAGTTGGAGAAGTTCCAGGACCACCCAGCCTGGTGCACCATGTGCTGCAATGACAAAGCCAAAGATTCAATAGATGCCAGCAGTAAAGAGCTTCAGGTGAAGCAGCAACTGGGGAGTTGTGTGACCAAGTGTGTGGAGGACCACATGAACCTCGTTCCAACCACGAGCAAGAAGATGGAGTCTCTCTCACCCATTTAGAAATAGAAGTCTTTGCCATTGGCCATCGAGGCAGAGAAATCTATTTAAAAAGAAGAATGAGAATTTGGCTCTTTTAAGTAATGTTTATAAATGAAGACGTTAGGAATGACAGCAAATTTAAGGCATATGTCACTTGCTTCTGGACACTGGTTCCTTTAGGTTTTAATCCTAGAAAATAAAATGGAAAAACCGGTACTAAAATTTGGGTCAGAGAGCTTTTGAGAGCCCGAATTTCTTGTAGCAAGTACTTACCCTAGCAGTAGGCATCTCCCTTGTACCCACTCAGAGCCCTCCAAGGTTTCTGGGTCTTTTGATTTGTTTGGTTTTGTCATATTTAAAAGGGCATGAAGTTGGTTTAAGATATGGAGTTGGGACAGTTCATTTGGATAAGAACTTTGAAAGGCTCCTTTGGATATTCATGTCTGGCCATCGAGATGTAGATGTGCATTTCTTAAAATTCTCACACACTACATCTTCCAGTCTGAAGCCATCTAAAAACATGGGAGGAATGTCACACATCCCTGGCTGCCATGGTGGGCCCTGAGGCTGTCCACAGCAGAGTGACAGGGCCATCTGGCAGTGACACTTTCCTTTGAAGAGCGAGATGATTCTGATTGTGCTATGCTACCAGTATCCAGGAATAAACAGTGAAAGAAGAATTATTGGCTGCTTAGTTAAGAGTTATGAAATACTGGATTTGGGGCAAAAAAATAAAATAACACCCTGGTTTTCAGAAATAAAACTGACATCCAGGGTGGCTTACTTAGTCCCCTGAAATAGAGCCCTACTGAGACAATCCCTTGGCAACAGGAAGGTCAAATGAGAAAAAGGAACCAATTCAGGTGAGCTGTGGTTCTTTTAGAGCAAAAGAGGGACAGCCCCTGCCCCTTACCAAATACCTCTTTTGCCTGGGGCTTTTGCAACAGGCAGTGTTCCTGCCCCAAGCTCTGGCACCTCACCTCACAGGTCATTTGTTTGTTTTGAGGGGAGAGAGAATGGGGAGGGCCCAGAGCAGTCTCCATAGTTGTACTTCCATTAGTTGTAACACAGTTACATTCCACACAGGTAGATGTGGGGCCGCTTGGGGTGGGAACCGAACTGGGGGCCTCCCACAAGGGAGGTCAGAACCTTCACCACCATGCCATCCCAGAGGTGACCAGCTGCAGCCAGTTCAGCATAAGGGTTTGCACAGGCTGGGGCTAGGAATTGAATCCCAGACCTCAAGATTGCAAGGCAAAGGAAAGGAAAAAAAAAGAAAAGAAAAAAAAGATTGCAAGGCAAGCACTCAACGGCTGCGCTATCCCAGCATCTCTACCTCACCATTTTGATAAGGACATTGTTGCCTTTTTACCAGCTTATTATTTGAAATAATACAGCCTATCTGTGCTGTTTCAGGACTGCGATATATTTTCCTAGTGGTCCAATTTTAAAAAGTAAGTAAGGGGGATGCAGGGAAGGCTCAGCGGGTTAAGTGCTTGCTTTGCAGCCATGGGGACTGAGGATCGAAGCCCGGTCCTGGCCTGTGAGGACCCATATGCTGAACTGGGTTGTGCTTTCCATACGGGAGGCCCCCAGCCCGGTTCCCACCCTGCGCAGCCCCGCCCACCAGTGTGGAACAAAACCATGTCAAAAACTGATGACACACAACTATGGAGACTGCTCTGGGCTTTCCCCCTTCTCTCTGTCTCTCTCTGTCTGTGTCAAAAACAGTAAGATAAATCTTTAAAAATAATAAAAAACAAGTAAGATTCAATTTTTTCCTTCGAATTAAAGGAAAGGCCTTAAGTGTCTAAAATTAATGATTACCACCTATCAAGATAAGACATACATTGTTATGTCTCACTAGGAATTCCATAGACATTTAATAAAGAAATCTATCTTAATGACCTTTGGTTTAGGATTGCATGATCTCAAATTCAGATCCCTGAACACAAACAGGAAGCAATTTTAATTGTTTCGATTTTCTAGTAATTTTCAACATGAGGAATCATTATAGATAATGTAGGCCATAACTCTATTTACTTTGAAATGTGTGTGTTCCTCTTTAGGTTTGTCTAAGATAGCCCTGCGTTACACAATAACCTAAAACAAGACCCCTGGACTTCATTATCTTTAGACATGACAGAACCTTTGAACGCTCTGCACTGATATAGATATTACCAACCATTTGTATACATACCTAGTTAACATTTGACTAATACTATCTGTTGTAGCCAATAAAATTTGCTTCAGCAACTTACCACTTATATACACAAAAATTTGGCAAATGGCATTGGAATTTCTGAAATGGCATATCTACTCTGCTCTTTACCCTAATAAGAGTTGGCCTTCGTTACTAGAAAAAATAGTTCAAAACTAAACTCTTGATTTCATCCTTGATAGGGATTTTTCACCCAGCCTTCTCAAATTCAGTAAATGGATCAAAAATAAGCCTAGGAACTAAGTCCATAACTCTGGAAGATTCCTCTTTCCCCAACTTTTGTTTTGGCTTCTTGTATGTAAAAATCCTCACAGAAAACCATGTATTCTAGTATCTTCTACCTCAATGGACAGCATCACTTGACACCCTGCCATCAGAATTAGCCTCTTTCTTTTCTTTAACACAATTTCAAAGTATCAGTGTATCAACAATGTTTGTTTTTAATTACCTCCTAAATGGCTCTTGACTTTGTCCTCTCTACATCTCTTCGACCACTGTTCTAATCAGTTACTGTTTCTCCAATTATGTCTACAATAGCTTCCTAACTGGTCTACCACATCCACTCTGTCCACCTACTCTATCCTTTCTATATTATAGTAATAGCTGGATTAATTGTACTAAAATGCAAAATATGACATCACCATTCCTCCTCATCAAAATGCTTCACTTTTCCTACCTCTAAAGCTATGCATGGTTTGGTCCTAGCTCTTGGGTACCTTCCTGTAGACTACCCCCTACCCCACCCCCCGCATTACATACTCTGGCTACACTAAACTTTCTGACAGAACCCTCTACTCACTAGGAAATCTTCTCCCAAGACTTAGATATGTTCTTTCTGCTTCAAATATTCTTTCTTCACTTAAACTTATGAATTTCTACTCATCCTTATAATAGAGTGCAAATGTACTTAGGAAATCTCTAACCTTCCTGACTAGATCAAATCCCCATGATTAGTTTTTATAGCACCAATTACTTTCCCTCATAGCATTTTTGTCAAAATTGCAATTTGACATTTATTTATATGACCACTTGATTGACATCAGTCTTGCCTATCAGAATGTAAATTCCTTGAGAGCAGAACCTGTATTTTGTTTGGCTCACTATGGTATCTTCAGTACATGACCTGATTCATGAATATGCTGGGCATGCAATAAATAAGCAGCTACTAGGGTATTTCACAGGAAATTCTAAAATGCAAATTTGTGAAGCTGCTCATCTTAGAACAGCTTCCTTGAAAGTTTCTATTCACCCACACAATTGGGTAAAGTCAAGACATGGGAAGTGATAGTTCAAATCTTGGACCACTGATCCCAGAGGTCACACCCCCCACCTCCGTGCTCTATCTGTACTAGGAAGCTCAGACCTTGACAGAGTTTTCTACATAATTATCTTTTCAGCATTTGCCTAGGTCCAAAATTAGCATTAACATTTTTTACTTAACATTCTTTTCTACCATCAGTATAGAGTTATAGATGTGAACTTCCCCAAAGAGAAGTCATAATTGGTTAGGCGACTATACTTTGGAGAAATTAAGTCACAAACTTTTCATGGATATTTGGAATCTAGATCTGTATTTTCCTGAATTCCTCAAAGTGCAGAAAACCACTAGTTGGAATTTTAGGGCAATAGCTTACTGGGGCCAACTGAAAAAAAAGGGTTCTAATTTAAGTTCGTCATTGAGATCCCCACCTCACCGTGTGCTCATTTGCCAAAGGTACTTCATCGCAATTGAAATTCCCTGCATGGGGTAGAATCCCCATTTTTTGACCCATAAACTAAGGACCATTAGGGTAGCAAAAACCAGTGGGGAGCTATATGGACTCTTCCTCCACATCAAAACATAGTCAGAGGCAAGATTACTTTTCAGAGGGAACTGCAAAGATCACAGCAGTTATCAAAGATTTATGAAAGGCTGACAATGACTCTTCTTATCCCCGTTCAAGTCCTCAATATGGTCAGTGCAAAACTGATGCTATAACTCCAAGTGCATTTTCTAATCAAAATCCCCACAGAGACCTCTTTTCTACAAGAGATTAAAGTTCCTGATGACTGGTCTGAAGTTGCTGATTTATGGATCACATTTTACTTTGTTTCTGCTCACTTGGACTACCAGGCAGTTTGATTCCATCTGGCCAGAGCAACAGTTCATGGATTCTCTGCCACTAGGCCACACTATTCGTTTGTAATCCTGGCAACCTTTCCTTCCTCCTTCTAGGACATGAACCTGACCCAATATATTTAGTCTTAACCTGCTCAGTCCTGAAGAACAGCAAGTAGTAATGCCCTAGTTGTCTTAGAAAGGAATAATAGGAGATACATTTTTTGAGAAATTGAAGAACCTACACCCTTTGGTTAAGTCCCAGGAAGGAGTGTGTGTGTGTCGAGGGGGGGTGGGGGGGTAGTGAAGCAGTTTTCCCCTGTCAGATTCATTGTTAAGGTTATAAGAGTATTCCCCTAAGTGGAGGCCAAGTTGTTGCATACAGTACTAACAAGGAATCTTTTTGGATTTTGGAATCAGATTTAGGTAGCATTTGTGTGTCCTCTGGCCCATTAACAGGTAACAGAAACTGCCCAGAGCAATGGAAGAAAAGCTTCTCTAGCTGGTCTGACCTGTTGTTGTGGCCCTGCTGGTGGGCCTGTGCACCCAATAGTGTCTGCGATGCAGGAAGCAGACAGACTTGCCATGAGGAAACTGCTAACCCTTGAAAGCAGTGAGACTGAAGGGCAGCCTGGGGTTTCGGAGCTAATTCATGTCACTGTCAGCACGTAACTTTTCTCTTTTTGAGTAATAGCTCTTGGCTTGCCTCTAAAACCAAATATCTGATTGTGGAGTCAGGTAATTACGCAGCACAGACTGCCTCACATGAACTGGGGTGTCATCTGATCCACAACCCATAAAACCTGGTTAACCCAGATACTCCAAGAAGTGCTACATAAGAGAACAAGCATTATAGGCCATGAGGATAGCAGTATTATTAAAATGGGTTGCTCACCTAGAACCCAGACATGGACATTTTATGTATTTATAATATCTTGTTGAATGAAGAATGAACAAAAAACAGTTCTTTAGCAATAAAAGATTCCTATTAGATAGGAGGCAATCGAATGCTTTCTGAAATAAATTTCACCAGATATTAGGCATCATTAATAATATTTATTTTAAAGATTATTTTTTTATTGTAACAAATATAAAATCATCATTGTTTTACAAATTGTCAAAAATGCTTTAAGTACAAAAAATGCATTAGTAAAATGAAAATTATATTGCATTATTTGGTACATACTTAATACTGTCGACATGCACATCATATGCTGGAAAAGCTCATGCATTATTGTGAGAGAGAAGAGATAAGATATAACTGCTATGCTGTTGGATTACAAATTCATTGCTTCAGTCAGTTTCCTTTCTTCAGGGATTCCATTTACCTGCAAGGTGTAAGAAGGAACACAGGCATGTGTTATTCAGGACATGGACACTTGTAGATTCTGAGCAAAACAAATTACGGCAAGGGGTCGTTTTCTATTTTCTGACATTATTTAAAATCATTTCTCTGCATTTGGCATAGTTTTTTAGAAAGGAAAAGCTCTAAATTAGTTCTCTCCTTCTTGGGCCAAAATGATATAATGTTCCAAAAGGCACGGCCTGGAAATTCCTGCCATGAGAAACAAAAAGAATGCGGTTGACTATGAGATGTATGACTGGGCCTTTTAATCGTGGCTTTTCAGAGAATATCACGTGGGTTGGTGATGGAAGGGATTAGAAAATGAGAAACCCGGAAGGGGCATGGATCCTAACAGCCTGCACCTGGTCTGAAATGTAGTGCTATTTTCACTGCTGTATCATTCCAACTAGTGCTTAAGTCCAGGATCAGAATACCAGCAGCTAGTTTATTTCTTAAATTTTGGATGATCACTGAAAAGAAAATAAGTATCTAAATGAAATGAACTTCAAAAAATATTCTCCTCTGACAAATACTATTTTAGTGGCTACAAATAAAATTATTTAGTATCCCCAAGACAGACCTTGCACCTAAATTACCTTCCTAAAGAAAACTGACACGTAGCATAGTGCTCTGAGGTACTTGGGAAAAGCAAATTATTATTTCATGATAATCACGTACATATGCTGTTGCCTCTTTGTGGTACTAGGATAACCAGGGCGGAGGAACAGAAAAGCTGCTTTACCCATGAAAATGCATAAACAGCACTGAATCCACCCTTGTACAGACAGAACAACTTAGACATTGAGAAACAAACTCTATTTCTTCATTCAAATGAACAGAATGGGAATAAACAATGTAACCTGCCCATTTAGCTCTTCTCTCTGGGAGGCATGACTCTACTTGGTTTTACATTTATCAGAGACAGAAACACAATAATCTATCAAAATTACAAAAAATGCTAGTAGGTGCTCTCTACCTCTTTAGCACTTAGATACTTAAGGAACCCACAGAAAACAACAAGAAGAAAACAACCAAGAGTAAATAGTCACTTCAGTCAATAACACGCTCCAGATTACAGAAAATGTCAGAAAACAAGAAGGTAATAGGCTATAATGTTAACTAAAAAGGAGACCAAGGCTTTCTTGACTTAAGCAAAATGCCTGTTTCCCAAAACTTGTTTTAGAAAAATAATTTAGAAAATTGGGTTGAACAAACTAAACCCCTGCCCTAGGGAAATTCTTTGGCTTTTATCCCATTTTGCTCAAGCATAAATTGTCCTTGTATTTTGGAAATGCTGACTATTACTAAAAGGAAGCACATTAACAGGTCTACTTTTTAAAACTTATATGTAACTATCAAATCGTCTATTAGGCTTCTAAGTAAAATTTGGATTTTTAAAATAGTCAGTTTTTGTTTTTACTATTTTGTTAGAAATTGTCTCTCGTCTAACCACTCTTTGCCTGAAGTAATTATTAATCAGAAGACATTCTGGGCGACATGGAAGTCTATGAGGTTAATAAGGAAGAAGTTGTAGCATTTCCATTGTAGAAATATTGTTTAAAAAGTTTTCCTCTTTAAAAAAAAGCCATGAAATTAGAAGTAGTGGGGATTTATTTATTTATTTGCTCTTTAGATTACACATATTTGTAATAAAGTTTGTTCCTTCATCCATCTCTTGAATGCTTACATTAATATATTGAATAGTCTTGTTGAAACATGTTAGCATTTAATGAAAACAAGTAATCAAAATTGTGGGGGAAAATTCTGATAAAAATCTCATAATTAAAATCTGATGAACAACTTCATTATACTTGCCTCAAATCTTTGAAAAGTTGTCAAACGAAAATCTCCTTAAATTCCCGAAAGCAGTAATAAGGAAGATAATTTTTGAATGAAAACATCCAATACATTTCTACATGTGTCTTAAGTTTTTAAGAAACTGAATAGCTTCCCTGCCACAATACCACTATTCATACTCAGAATTTCACATACAACTTACATTTTTAAAACTTCTCTTGCTTTTCCAATAGAGCTACAAAGGCATTACTGGTTGCCTGGCAATCAGAACTAGGAATCAACCACTAATTAGAAGACAATCATGAATAAGTTATCTACTTGGTACCAAGAGGAACGAAATAATTGGCTGTGGAAATTTTTTAGGGACACTTGAAAGAAATAAACTTAAAGAAAGCAAGTCTTAGGGAAATAGAATAGTCCAGGGAGAATTGTCCACCATCTTGTTGTCAATGGTCATGTTATAACAGCTTTTTAAAGTGGTATTAGAACCAGGCCAACCATTTCTCATTTATCCCCCTGAAGCCTCAGTGATTAGTCACAATGGTTTCCTTTTGTGAGAGTCAGTTTCAAGCTGCTCACTTACTGAGACAAATCCTGGCTACATCTAAGCTAAGAATCTTTCACAGCAATGAGAAGAATAGGCAGCTTCGCTGAAGGAAGAGGACTTCATTCAGGCTCCCTTAATTAGACAGGACCTCCATGGATGCTTTGGCTCTAAGATCATTTACCCTGTGTTTATCACTTTGATGCCAATCTATGCAATAATCTGAGCTATTATTCTGAGGTTCTAACTCTGATTAAGTAATAACACAATGGTGTAACCTTACTAGGTGAAGCTAAAACTTCATAAATTATATAGTACACTATCTTTTAATCTATAAACTTCATCAATAAACATCAACTGAATACTTGTCATACTCACCTGTTGTCTGCTGTTGGGGAATCTGAGTGTGATGTGGCAAGTTCCTAGAAGTGATGAACAGTTTTTGAGTAAAGCTGTGTTTTGTTTACATACATGTAAACTAAGAGCATACATCTGAGAATGAAAAACTTTACAGCTAGAAAGGACTAGCTATAGAGAAATCATCTAATCCAGCATACCCCACCCCCTTCATGAATTTATGGATGAGGAAACTGAGGTCTGAGGAAGATAAATTAACACCAATATTGGTAACATTTATGGAGTTGCTACTACATGCAATATTCTACTTCACAACGACTCTAATAGGTAGATATTATTTTTCCAGTCTATAGATGAGAAAATAGGTTTAGAGGTTCAAGGCTATACAGGTAGGAAGTGGTGGGTAGAGATGTGAAGCCAGGGGCCTCCAGGGCTTCTGAATGCACTTTCAGATCCAGGTCTAGAACACATGTACATACTCACACACTCTCACACAGCAACATATATAACCATCTTCACTCACTCGGCGAAACCTGGGCTCCTCCACCCCATGCCAGCGATGACACCGACCATCCACCCAACCGCACCAGTCCAAATGTAGCCATCATCGCGGACCCTTTCCTCTGTCAGTCCTTATATCCAATCACTTAGGAAGTACTGATGAGTCTCCTCAATTTTTTTCAATCTGTCCCCTTCTTTCCCATATCCATTGCTAACTTGCTGAAGCCATCATCATTTCTACTCAGGTCTTTGCAAGTGATCTGAATCATTTCCTCATTCTCACTCTTGCTTTCTTCTAATCCACTACACACATTGCTGTCAGATGATCTTAAATGACACTAATCTGATTACGTCACTCAACACACATTTCATGATTTCTTTTTACACATCTACAAACTACGTTTCAAGATTTTTAGTGTGTCCCAGACGGTCATCAGAGTATCTGGTCCCTTCCCAGAGCCCTCCCTGACTGCTTGAAACAGAACTGCTACCACCATGGCCCTCGACCATTTCTTGCACCCAACCAGCTCCCTCTTGTTCTTGCAAATTCAACTAAAATTTCTTTACAGTGAACATATATTACTCTTATAATTGAAATATATCCCACAGGAATGTTAACTAAAAATTTTAACTTATTATGCTTTTTAATTAAAAAAAATAACCTCTCAATGACCACTGCTCTATGCCTCCCTCTAAATAGGTTACCATGTAGCATGCTTTCAAACCCACCCTTGTTTTTCCCCTCACATGTTAAATTGCCCCGAAGTGCCATAAGTGTAAGAACCATCCTGTTTTGTTTAATATTCCCAGCAATAAATAATGTTTGAATGAATACATACAAAAGTGGAGATACTTACAGAGATTAAAATTAATACACGTGTTTATCAACAATGACACTCACTCAGTTTCAAATTTTGATATTAAAATTAATTTTCAAAAATGTACAATTTAGATTCTATGTGGAAAAATTTTGAATCAGTTCCTTGTTACAGAGGAGAATTTGATCCAAGTGAAAGGTTTCAAAGTTTTTTGTTTCTCTTCAGTAATGGAATTTCTTTTGATTGAAACCCTAAGCAGAACTCTTGATGTACAAAAGAGATAAATGTGAGGTTGCTGGGTTGAAAAAAGGGAGCCAGAATCCAGCCTGCTTTGTTCCCTGTGCCCCACACGCTAGCCCCCAGGGTATTTCTAAGAAACCTCCCAGAATCAGAGCTGGAAAACCAGTGATTTAAATCATTTCAGCCAGGCAAATGTTATGTTCCAAATACAACCATCTAAAGTGGAAAACACCACATGCTAGTTAAATACTAGTTAAACTCTTAATCTATTCTATAGGAATGTTAATGACTCTCAGTGATTTAAAAAAATACAGTCCTATTTCAATATATTGTTAAGAAAATAAAATCAATTCTAACTCACTTTGAGGAAGTTGCTTAATAATTCATCTCAATAACTACATTCTTTTCTTCTATTTCCTATCAACCCTACTTATTCATGTGTGGTCTCAGGGAGGTTTTGTTGTTGTTTGTTTTGTTTTTCTTTCCATTTCACACAGTGTATTTATAGTGGTTTTGATCATGGAAGTAAAGAGATTTTAATTTACAAACCACAGAGAGGAAAACAGCACTAGATTTAAAGATGGGAAAACAAACATCTCTACTACAGAAGTGAAAATTCAATTTCATGTGCATTTGGGAGGGGGTTATGAATTGTTTTAACTTCTCAGATAGCAGATTTAAATCTATCCTACATTAGAAACTAATACTACTAATACTGTAAGTACTCCCTACATGCGTGCATGCCTGCGAGTGCGCGCACAGACACACACACACACACACACTCATACATGCGCATGCACATCCTTCTCTATTTTTCATCTCTAGCTCTACCTAGCCTATTAATGGATTGAATCAATACATTTTGACAACATGTAACAAAATTAAAATACCAAAGAGGAGAAAGTTCTTCAGAAGCCCTAGATCAAGTATACCCCAAATTCAGAAATCAATATTTGGATAAAGTTGTTGGAACCCCCTCTCCCATTGGCCAGCCCAACTTACCCTTTTATGGAACACAGTTTGAAAACCACTGATCAAAATCAATCCAAGCCCTGTTATTTTTTTCTCTAGCCTCTATTTTTCCCTCCTTTGCTACACTGCTAAACTTCCTCTCTCTTTTTTTCCTCTCTCTCTCTCTTTACACAGCAATAGCCTTGGCCAGGTTTGAAAAGAAAAGGTTGGTTGAGAACGTGCCACACATAAACGAGCAAGAAACCCGGATAAGCTGTATGAGAAAGCAACTGCATGTATTACATTAATTTGGGAATTTAAAAGTGTCTGCAGTGTGTGTCCCAAATGGTTGAGCTTGAATGATGTACACTCACTCATTACAACTTCAAAGGAAACTTAGGTGAGTTATATAAAAGTGTCTGTGTGTGCAACAAGGTGCTCAACAAAACAAATGTGAAGATTAAATTTCTCCAGTCTCCAAGGTATGCACACAGAACTCTGTTTTTGTGGTACACCTTAAGAGCACTGCTTCAGGCATACTAGTAGGGGGAAAAAAAGCCTACAACTAACTTTGCTATAGAGTTAAGAAGCAGAGAACACAGTAAGGAAATGGAAGCATTTCCATCTATGGGGAAAGCAGGCTGCTAAAGGCAATTATACTGGAGAGTGGGTACTAACGTCAATAGAAGTCCTATAATCCTTTTTAAAAAAAGGACCTTTGTAAAGCCATAAAACTATTTAGGTGAATTAAGTTATTAATGGACTAATTTAATGATTATTACATGTAAACTATTATATAGAAAAAAATTTAAGAAAAACAAATTCTTTAAATTATTAGCATTATTTTCTAGTTTTACTACCACTAATTACATGCATTTAAATAAAAAATTATGTAAATCAGTCATTGCACAAACTTCAATTCTTTAAGAAGGCAAAGATAATAACTTGCAAATTAACAAATAAGGGATTTGGGGGGAGCATGCAATTATTTATTATTTATACAACTATTTTAAGGTGATTTGACATTCTTGGATATCCTAGTAATTCTATGGGTAAGGTTAATGACTATCAACCCATTGTATTCCTTACTTGCTTGAAGACTCAAAAGCAAAGAAAGGTTAAGAGTTTCTATAAAGCTATAGAATCTATGCCAGAGTTTAAAATAAATGACAATTTAGTTATGTGGAATACAAAATACTTCTCTTTTGAATTAGCACAAAATAATTTAACAATAAGTAATATATTTTTGAAATTTCCCAATTATTTCAGCAAAACTGACATTGCCTAAACTTGCTGATTTGGACCCTATACATTTTACTAAGGAACCAGGCCATTATTTGGATTAAAGAAGGAAGGACACAAAGAAATTGATATCACCATAATTTTTAATTTCAAAACCAAATTTTAAGTCAAATCAATGCATAAAGGAGAAAGGAGACATTCATTTATTTCTTTTAATTTCCCCCCTGCTTGTATAAAGCCAAAAGCAAGCATATTCCAGATTTAAACTGATGCAAAGAAACAAAACCTATCCAAGAGATACTGCATCTATTGCTTTTAGTGTACACTTATTGAATAAAAAATAAATAAAAAAAAGTCAATGGCTGTGAAATATCCCTGGCTGGTTGACATTTCTTGTTAATAGGAAATTACTATCTTGGTCCCCTGAAACATTCTCTTCAATTGATACTAACTTTTATTGAAACCTAATTTTTAGTTTATGGAATTTTATCATAAAGTTCATTCTCATTATTACCGAAGGGAATACAAATGGAAAAATACTCCAGATAAAATCTAAAATGATTAGTTACTAAACATCTTTAATTAGAAGACTTAATTCTACTTTTATACTGTTTAATTTGCAAAAGATTAAGCACAGCTGACCTGTTTTGAGGGAGAGCCAATTACTCTGGATTAGGTATTATGTAGTCTATAATGCAGAAGGAAAATTTTTGTATAGCCAATTAAAATCTGCCTAGAAAATGTTTCGACACTTCCATTATTCATTGCATGCAATCATGTATGAAGATGCCACCCACTCAGGAAAAAAAGATATTGATGTTGGTATAGGAAAAGAATAATGAGGAGGCAGATCTACCCCGTTAAAGAACAATTAATACATTACAAATTTAAGAATAAACTACTTTTTAGAAAATTGAATGTTGGCATTCTTCAGTCATGACCTGCCATAAAGTTGCAAAAGAGTACAATTTCCCAGTGGTTTGTAGCTTTTCAAGGTGTAGTATTTCTCTGTCCCATTCAGGCACTGTTTCTAATCAGCACTCATCTCTCACTTCACCCCCACCATTCTCCTCAGGCAGCTTGAGGAAGTGTGAAAGAAAAGTCTAGAGGATGACAAGCATAAACCCACAAACAGCCCCAACACTCTGGATAAGGTGCTGGACTGCTCCCTTTCACACGTTTCTTTTGTACATACCCTCTCAGCGGGAGTTAGGAGAAACTGTTCCTCTTTTAAAACTCTACTTGGTGGAAGAACGTGACCCTTCCCCACCTCCACCCAAGGCAGAAATACCAGAAATACCAATCTGGCTTTCTGAATCTTAATACCTAGGTCCTTTAAGTGTTTAAATGAAGGATTCTCCAACTTTTTTTTTTCCTGCTCCACCATAACACACATGTCCATGAGCCTCAAACCCCCAGAAAGAGGGCCCTGAGAGCTGTATTATTAAGAGCTCTACAGGTGAGTGTGACCTAAAACTTGGTTTAGGGACACACAGGCTAGACTATCAACATTCCTTTCAGGACCTAAAATTCTATGACTTGAAATTAGGAAAAATTTAAATCATTACAAAGCGTTATCTTTGAGGTACATCAGTCAAATCTGTGATATATTTTTGAAGTTAGTTCTTTGGTCAAAAACATAATCCCTAATCACAACTATTCTTTGGGCAAAGCAAATTTACTTTTAAGAATTACTTTATAATGTGGATTCCAGCCTATGGAAGAAAAAAATTCTTCTTACTATTAATGGTACATTTATTCACTGAATTATAAAGGCAATTGATTAAGGATGGATGTAGAAAGCCTGACTATACTAGGAGATGGGGGGAAGGAGAATTCTACAGAACACTTGGCTAGGGCTCCTCAAGAGTTTCAAGGTCATGGGGAAACAAGGAAGGTCTAAGACACTGCCCAAACCAGAGAAAACTAAGAGACATGTCAATTTTGTACCCTAGACAGAATCCTAGAACAGAAAAAGGACATTAGGAGAAAAACTAGAAAAATCTGGGGAAAAAATGTCAGAAGTATGGCTAATAGTAAAACACTAATGCTGGTTTCTCAGTTGTGACAAATGTCATAAAATACTGTAAGAGGGATACCTGTAAGAGGGATATCTCTGTATTATCTTTGTAACTTTTCTATATTTCAAAAGTCAATCCAAAATAGAAAGTTTATTAAACAATAAATACACTAGCAAAGATAAAATTAAATTGACCTTGTGTTTTTATACTATGTGGTCATTTTAACAGACTATTTGTATTGTCTGTATAATCTGAAAAGTAGAAGAAACATCATACAAAATGAATTCTTTCCTTTCTGAGCATGTGTTTCAGTTCCAGTTTTTCTCTCCACTGCCTTTTCTGTTACCTTGCTTGTATCCCAGATCAGAGATCCTTGACCTTTCAAGGTCAACGAACATATTACCTACCCTGGACTTGATCAAGATAGGCAAATAACCTAATCTCAGTTTAGCTTTGTCTCTTATCCCTGTCTCAATTTTATCATCTGCAAATAATTAAACATTTGTTGCTGTCTAATTTATGGTGCCAGTCTGGAGTCCTATGAAGCATTCTACCAAAAAATAAAAACTAAAACAAAAATAAAACAAAGAAACCATCACTAATGTAATTGAAAAATAGCTCTGAGAACCCCTCATTACACAGCTGTTATAAGTTCTCTACACCTCACACTGTTTTGAGGTTCTCTATTACTTATGGATCAACTTGCTTAAAAGACCCAAAGAAGTTTCTATGCAGCTTTGAATGTTCTAGAGTCTTGCTTAGAAACCAACATAAACTTTCAACAACATCCGTATACTTGAGTATTTCTGGTGTCAAATCTGAAAAATAAAGTCAAAATCCTATAACCAGCCCAATTATTTATGATTGATAAATTCAGTAGTTACTATGAGTATGTGAAGCTGAAATGCATGTCCTTTTATGAAGGGGTAATGAAAAAATACCAAGCAGCATTACCCAAGCATATACTCAGTTATCAAGTACTATAATTCTTCATCAAATATCTTATTTTAATGTTGAGAACTCAGTTTGATTCAAATGACCAAAATATTTATATGTGTGTGTACTTGGTGCCGAAATAAAACTTTAAAGACAGTGGTCTATGATTTTAAGGTAAGAAGTAAAAGCTAAATTTGGGTAAAGGATAGTTGTGACGAACCTGATACATAAATTCCCTATTATCTGGTGTGGTCGGAAAACGAGGTTAATCAGATATTCTGGCTTATGGGGAGTTACCATAGAGACCATGCACATTTTATCCATTTCCAAGAATAAAAGAAAGATAATATACACTCAACACTGGAACTACATTGAATGTAATTTAATTTTCCTCTGATGAGTCAGATGCACTTGATGATCTTGCAGTACTTCAGAATAATCACTGTGAACATCATCAATTATCTATGTACCCTACTTATATAGAAGTACTAGTTAATTGAGTTTTTCCATTAGCAGAAACCTGAAGAATATGAAGGTTTTCTAGACTTAAAAATACATACATGGTCAAATTGTTGCAAGTTCAATATAATAACCTATCACATTTAGACAGAGAGAGACCTGATCAACATGACAGTCCTGATAGGGTCATGGAAGAACCAGAAAGATACATTTGCTTGTAAACTACATAGGAAATTTTATTTTGTTTGTGTATTAGTAGCAACATTGCAAACTTCTAACCTCAGGGAATCAAAATAATTTTTAAGAAATGATTTTTATGCTCCATATATATGATTAAAAATAATATATAAAAATGGAACAGCCTTTTTTCCTCCCTTAAACTTCATCAGCAATAGAATTTTACTGATTTACAAACATACTCAAGTTCTCCTACTCATTATATTGAATATTTTTCTATTCTAAAATTTGGTAGTATGGTTATTTTGTCAGTAGAAGCGTTTCCTAGACTGTCACCTTTAAGAATTTACATCTTCTGACCTTTACCATGGATTTACAAAACATATCAACACATTAAAGGTCAGAGAACTCTTCTAGTTGAAACAAACAAACAAACAAACCTGTTTCTCAAGTGTATTTGACCATTTCATTTTTGAAAATATATATCAACATTTCACTAGCACGCTGGTGACTTGATCAAGAAATGGTAGCGTTAAAGAATTAATTATTTTAATTTTGAAAGTGAGTAATAAGGCTGTTCATAATTTTCATGTTAAAAAATGCAGGACAGATTGCTAAAGTGTGAACTATTACAATATCCTTAAAATTTTACTCTTTTTCTCATCAGTATCTAATCCTAATAAAGTGGGCATTATAAGGACCCACTAACCATTAGAGAACACAGAAATCCATGCCTTCCATTCAGAACAGCTAAACTTCATGAGACTAATATTTACATCCCTGACAGAATATTCATGTTTCCAAAACTCACAATTTAAAATTATGCAATTTTCCCACTGTTAATAAGGCTTGAATCAAGTACCCACACACACATGCACACATGCACACAAACTTTGGCCTATTCAACACTGAGTAAATACTTGAGGACTTCAGGAAAATACAATACTTTTAGATTTCCAAAGTATTTTGGACAAATTTAATGAGTCTGACTATACTACTCATAGTAATTACTGTTTAATCTTCAAATTCTGCATGCATTTTGCATGGTTACAAAATAAGAATCACAGTGGGAAAGCATTTGCACTCAACATGGTTCCCACATAAATTTTTAATCAGTAAGAGGTTACTTTTATATCATATCCTAAGTTTTGTTTTGTTTTTTGTTGTGGTTTTTTTTTTGGAGGGGGGGGTAGTTCTGTATAGTCTTTCTATGTACAAAAGTGAAAAAGAGGGAGTTCTCAAAAGCAAACTTGTGACGTCCTTAGGGAAAGTGAATTTAACCCATGTTAACATATGGTTAGAAAAAGAAAATAAAGAACCAAGTCCTTAAAAATAAGTGACAGTTTTGCCTATAATTCCCTTATGTCAAAGCTGATCTAGTCATATAATACGGGTTCTTAAGAGCAACTGCGTCATTTCTTCAACTCCTCCCTCCTGTACTTACCCCTTACATAGGCTTCTTCCCAGTTTTCTGACCATAGTCCTTCTAGCATACAGAGAAGGCTTACAGCTAAATTGGAACTGTTTGTTTTGACATATAAGCAGGTCATAAAAAACCAACCTAACAATGTTTAGCCTGAGGCAAAATGTTTAACAGGTCTGTGGTAATAACATTAAAAAAATAAGTTAACATAATTAAATAATTTAAATAATAGCTCTGAAAATAATAAATTGGTCATGCTGTAGCATATGCTTCTCTTTCCACAATTAACTGATCTTTAAGCAAACATGTTAGTTTATTCACCGTGTCAATTTCTTAAATATTACGGTAAATGTCATCTTGTTTGGATTAGTGAAGGGGGAATAAAAGTCATTTCCTGAAAGTAATTCTACTTATTTGGGTCAGTACAGTAGGACTGGGATCTACACTATCAATGTGCTTTTGGTATTTTCTCTTCCAGTTATAAACAAATAGACAAATAAAAGCAACAATAATGAAAAGCTCTGGTCTTCATGGATATTAAGTAGATACATTCATGCATATTAATGTCCCAAGGGGATACTTACTGCTGGGTTTGCATCAATGGCATATTAGTGCTCTCGTAATTGTCTGTGTTTAGAGGAGGTATGATTTCCCCGGTTACAGGGTGAAACACAGGAAGCGTTGACAAGGGCCAAGCTATCTCTCTATTCTTGGACATGTCACGAAGTTCTTTGGTAGATTTCTGAATAGCACTATGATGGACCAGTTGGATGCTAGGTCAAAAAGAAATAAAACAACATATATTTAAAATTATGTATTAGTAGACCAATGGGTCATCAATTTGAAAAAAATTTGGAAAATTTTTATTTTTAAAATGGGAAGATATTATTGCCCTTTGGGTATTCTACAAGTTATCTCAGAAAAATATACATTTCATATACTTTTAACATACCAAAACTAAAAATTACAAACCAATATTAAATAAATGTGTGTCTCACTAAACTAAGCTATAAAGCATTGTGTTAATATTACAGCCCTAAGTAACAAACTAGCATTCTATTTAATTTCTATGGTTAAGATTCAACTACCAGAGCTTTTATATTGTTGCTTCTGATGGGGCATTTATAAATACTCACAGAAGTTTCATTTTATGGTAGGTTATTACTGTAGATTCAGGAAAACGTGTATGAAAGGTCTTTTCATCTGTTCTCTGGTTTATAGAAATGCAGATTGGGAAATCACATAATATAAATGGCAAGTTAATATTCTGAGTCTGAAATATTTTAGGTTTAGTTTTTATCTGTATAACCTCAGTTTTCAAAGCCTTTTTAGTTTTAGTTTCTACCCCTCTTAGATATCTCTATTTAGAAAGCAGCTTTCACATTTATGAAATAAACTATGAATGATGATGAATGAAAAAAAAAGCATGACACACATGTATGAAGCCTGATGAGCAACTGAGAAGTGAAAAAAATGATAAAGAAAAATAACAGGAAAGAAGACACTTACTCTGGTGTTTGCATGTTTCTCTTTTCCCTAGAAACAAAACAAAATTTATGAATTAAATAATAGCATTGATATTTGAAACATTAAGACTATATGCTCATGGGATCTTGCATGATGTGAAAATGCTGACACTGTTACTCTTATATGCCACCAGGCAGTGTTTGCTACCAGGTTTATGACATTACTTGGATGAGTACACATACAGAGATGGAATACTGATGAGAAACATACAGAAAAATGAAGAAAAAAAAGGAGATTAAGAATCAGCTCTGGGAAATAAATTCTAAGACATAATGAAATCAGGCTACATGTAAAAATGAAGAATTTGTTACTTGCTGCTTTATTAATTTTTTATCCTTGGTTTTGTTATCCTGACTTCCAGATAACCTCAGGAGATTATTTTAATTGACACAGATGTCCTGAAAGTACTAACTATTCATGAAGACTCATTACTCAAATTATACTTATTTTCATTAATTTACTCCTAAGTTAATACAAGAACTGTCTGGAAAAAAATCCAGCCATTGTCAATATGATGAGAACGGTTACGTGGCTGGATACTTTCCAGACAGCCCTCTGATGTGTATACATTTTAAACATTTAGACTGTGTCACCCTGTTTGACAGCAGAACAATTTCTAGGGGAATTCTGACCATTACTTCTGATAAAACTAAGAATTTATTTAAAGTGCGTGTCAATAGATTCCAAAGTTTCTGCTTACACAAGGTGGCTTGTATATTGAAAAAATATCTAACCTCAAGTATTGTTGGGATGTTTTTGCCAGCATGAATTTACATCTAAACTTAATTTTTGAATAAATCTATCCCCTCATTTGGTTTATTAGACTCAAAATCATTTTAATTCATTTTGAAGAAATAAAGTACAGTAGTTTGACCTGAACACAATTTCAGATCATTTATAATGTGTTTTATGAACTAAATGAAAGTTGGCTTTTAAAGGAATCTTATATATTATCTTAGGAGGCTCTGTAACTTTTCATTAGTGTTTTAAAGTACTCACACGCCTTCCCGTCGGCAGCACATGATATAAGCAAGTATTAGAAAAAGGACCAATGCTACTGCCGAGGGCACAGCCAGTGTAATTAGGAAATCCGTGTAATAATCTCTGCTTTTCAAAGAATCAGAAGGGGGTTTGTACTCTCCACCATCAGGTAAAATCCCCTCTCCGCGAATCACTTCCTGATAGGTGGACACTTGCTTTGTTTTATCAACCTGATACAAAAGAAGACAATTACACATCAAATTAATAGCTGCAAATATGAGATTTTAAGATGTTAACATATCAAAATGTTATTTGACAAATTTCTAAAAAGCAATTTTTCCAATTACTTTATCACCTTAAACTTTCAATTATTAATGGGAACTAGGAAAAAGTAATAAATAGAAGTAATAAGCTGAAGGGTTTACGTTGGCCTACTTTCTGTCCTTTTCAATATATATATATATGTGTGTGTGTATATATATACATATATATGTATATATACACATATATATATATATACACACACACACACACACACACACATACACATAATAAATGTGTGTGTGTGTGTAATTCTTTTCCACTTTCTTTTCTCCAAGAAGTCCTTCACACTACTACGTAAATTTCTAATTTCCTAGTAACAAACCTCTAGCATGGACGTTCACAAACCATAAACTGGTTGATAATCAGACATGTGGGTATGTTTGCAAGGTTAGTGAAAGAAAAAAGAGAAACAAGTTTTCAATGATTACAATCTTGATCTTTCTGCCATCCAGTTGACAAAAATCATTTTTAGAAAATATAGTCTTAAGGAATATGTCACCAATCCAATGCTATAGTTTTATTAAGTTCAATCCCAGGATCAAAACATACACACTTATACTGCATTAATTTACCTACACATTAACTGAATTACTTTCACTGATTCACATTTAATAATGCTAAGGGTTTTCTAGAAGAACTATAAAAACAGTCATGAGGGGAAGCTGGGATGGCTCAGTGGGTTAAGCGCTCACTTTGCAGCCCCCAGGACCGAGGATCGAATCCTGACCCCAGCCCATGCGGACCCACGTGCTAGTTCTTGCCGGGGCCTACCGTATGTGGGAGGCTCCCGGCCCAGTTCCTGCCCTGCACAGCCCCACGCCCACCTGTGGAGTGAAACTATATGGAAAACTAATGCTGTCAACTATGGAGACTGCTCTGGGCCCTCCCCCTTCTCTCTGTCTCTGTCTGTCTGTTTCTCTCTCTGTCAAAACAATAAAAATAAGTCTTAAAAACAAAAACAAAAACCAGTCATGTGAAATTTGTTACATTTGTCTCCCTCCCACCCCCACCCCCAAAAAGTTGGGAAGTACATCTCAGTATCCTCTCTCAGACAACTTCACTTGAAGAATGTTTTTTTTAACAACACAGTGTTAATAAAAACTTTATTTTCTGCCAAGTAATTTACACTCTGCCTCTTTTAAGAAGGAGAATTAAATAACTGATGAATTTCCTCTTTTATTCCTAGATATCAGGAGGCTTACTGTCAAACTTGATCTTAGGCTTACATTTTTTATAAAACTTAGATCCCGATTTTCCATTTCTTTTATACCTTATTTATTATGTTTATTCATTTATTTTTTCATATAAGCCATCTGAAATATTCTGTGGTCAGATGTACCATATACATAAATACATGTAAAATAAAAAATGAAAATTCCTCACCTTTCTATTTATAATGTCTTACCACAGAAACTAAAATCTTCAAAGCACAAGTCATTTTTAAACCTCTAGAAACTAGATAATATTTTAAAATATGCATGTTTTCCAGCATAGCACAAGCAAAATGGCACTGTTGGGGCTCCCATGGCCCGACTCTAGTTAGAGGCATCTATCTAAATCATGACTACGGGCACTCCGTCTTCTGTACCCTTGTACAATCAGCACCATGACTGAAATATTGAGCTTTGTAAATTCAACTTTTATCTATAATGCATAGACCCTACCATCTGAATAATTTTACTTGATTTAAGAAGGCAAAGAAAGAACATTATTGCCCTAGGACACAGGTGACATGAAAAGCAGAGGCCAGGGCCAAGGGCCACAGGTGCTAAGTGCTGCAACGTGAGTAAGATGTTCTCTCCTTCTGGAGCCAGGAAAGTTGCCTGCAGCTGGTTCTCTAAGACATGAAGTGACAGTTTGTTTATGTGTCAATAACTTGGTTCAAATGTCAACTTTAAACTTAGATCTAATTCGGTCACCACCGATCATCAAGAGTTGACAGAAGTTAAATCTAAAGGTCACTAAAGAAGTATAATAACTTTGCTATCTTCCAGAAAGCAGGGTTCAACATATAAATATAAATTTTATATAAAACCATATATATATATATATATATTTATAACCTTACCCACATTTTCCTAAGTCCTTTAACATGCTAATTAAAAAGTGGTTTACAAAGAAATATTCAGTATTTATGGGGCTGTGGGTAAAATTCTGATTTTCCTCACTTGGGGTTGTTTCTTACCCCTTGAACTTTGCTCACAATTTGAGTTTCTAGGACACCGCACCATAGCATAATACTTCTTTATTTTTAGATCTTTCATTGTACTCTGGCCTCTCCTTCCAAAGTGGGGTAATGGCAGCATATTTGAGACTTTCCACATCTGTCACACTGACTCCATAATCTGTTCTAATTTAGCAGCCACAAGGATGTCCAGGGTGGACCACCTGCCAAGCTAATCCTGCCTCAGCAACCAATGAACGGTAGACTGAGAACAAAAGTGGAGATACTCTTTCCCAAATGGATGCACTGTTAACAAGCTTGCCAAGTCCTTCAAGTCAAGGAAAGTCCATTTCAGTTACCAAAGTAAGCCCAGGATTTGTTCCTAAAAGCAATTCAGATGTCAGGCAAATGTTATCACTAGTCACATCACTTCTAATTACATTTACAAAAACAAAACATAATTAAAACTCACCAACGATATTTTGCACCAGTCAATGTAAAACTGAGTACGAAATTTTTTATCACAGGTTATTACAGGCTCCATTTCTTGACTGCATCTCAACTGATTCTGTGGATTTTCAACTTCTCGTAAACAAGAAGAAAATGGGACGTCTGCACCAACCATGACATAAACACTGCAAAAAATGTGAAACTCCCAGGTTATCCTTTAAGAAAATGGAAAACAATGAAAAATAATCTACCCTGAAAGCAGAATTTATCCTTCTGAATTGAGGGATTACCTAGAACCACCTAAGGTAGAGGCATGGGCTTTCAAGGCAGAGTGATTCATGTAGGAGCTTCCGTTCATCCTTCCCTTTATGCAACCAATATTTACTGAGTGCTTTAGTACCTTAGACACTCTCAATTCTACATTAATGTCTAATTTTTTTAAGCTACTAATTTTAATTCAAAATAATCATGTCATATTAGGTGGTAGGTAACTTGCATTTAAAATTATTTTAAATGTAAATTTGTTTAGAAAATTACACTATCACTAAAATAATAAATAATTATTAGTCATAAATCTTCACTTGAATTCATTAATGATTGTGAAATTACACCCCTGGAGGTATGGAGCTTTGGGCAGACTTAGCTACCTTAGCCAAGAGTTCTTTGTCAGTTTTACTACCTCACAGACACTTATTATTAGATATCTCATTACAAGGTCTCTCAATATTTTATATAAGATGTTACTATAAGACAAAAATTATTGTTTGGTAAACATATACTAGAAAAACAAAATTTATTTTCTTGGTGTGTATCTTAGCAATTAGGGGGAAATAACTCTACTTAATTGGCCAACAGTTTCACAATTAAACAGAAGATAATGGTAGTAGCATTTAAATAATTTTGGAGTAACTTGTGAAGATAGAAATCTCACAAGTCTTTCAAAAGAAAAGAGAAAATCAGAAAATTATTCTAACTTAAAATTTTTTTCCTGATGACCATGTATAGTTATTTATAAAGTGAATAAAACCATTAAAACCATTAAAGTTTCCCTATCTTCCTTACAGAAACTGACAAACTGCTACTAGAATTTATATAGAAATTCAAGGGACCTAAAACAGCAACAACAAAAAAAAAAATCTTAAGAAAAAGTTGTAAGACTCATAATTACCAATTTCAAAACTTACTATAAAGCAATAGTAATCAAGACAAATAATACTAGCATAACGACAGACATGTAGATCAATGGTATAGAATTAAGATTCCAAAAATAAATTATTATATTTAATAAATTGATTTTTGTCACAGGTGCTAAGACAATTCAATTGAGGGTAAAAATAGTCTAATAAATGATGCCATAGAACAAATACCCAACGACAAAAGTATAAAGTTGGACCCATACCTCATACCATATAAAACATTAACTCCAGATACCCACAGCCATTAAAAATGTAAAGTTAGACCCCTATTTCACATAAAACATTAACACAAATTTGATTAACTTAAATATAAGAGTTAAATCTATTAAACTTTGGGAAGAAAACAGGCATAAATTTTTATGATCTTGGGTTAGGCAATGGTTTCCTAAATATGCCTCCAAAAGTTCCAGTATTAACTGAAAAAAAAATTGGATTTTATCAAAATTAAAAACTGTACTTCAAAGCACACCATCAAGAAAGTGAAAAGGAAATCCACAGAATGGGAGAAAATTTTTGCAAATCATGTATTTAATAAGGTACTTGTATCTATAATACATAATGGACACTTAAAACTCAGTAACAAAACGTCAAGTAATCCAACTTAAAATGTCAAAGGATATGAACAGACATTTCTCCAAAGAAGATATACTGATTTCCAGTAAGTGAATGAAAAGATGCTTAACATCACTAGCTATCAGCAACATAAAAATCAAAATCAGTGAGATACCACTTGACACCCATTATAATAAAAAAGACAGATAATAGGATGTGTTGGGGAGGATTTGAAGAAATTGGAAATTTCCTACTCTGCTGAGGGGAATGTAAAATAGAGCAACTGGTTTGGAAACAGTCTGGCAATTCTTCAAAAAGTTAAATACAGAGTTACCATATATATGACCCAGTAATTGCATTCCTAAGTATATATCCTAAGAAAAATGAAAATGTATGTCTCTACAAAAACTGTACAGGAATGTTTATGACAACCTTGTTTCTAACAGTCAAAAAAAATGAAAACAATCCAAATGCTCATCAACTGAATGAATAAAAGGTGGAATATGGATACAACATAATATTACTCAACCATAAAAAGGAATAAAGTGCTGACACATGCCATATCATGGATGAACTTTGAAAACAATATGCTAAGTCAGGGGAGCCCAATCTTTTGGCTTCCCTGGGCCACATCGGAAGAAGAAAAATTGTCTAGGGCCACACATAAAAACAAAAGCTGATAAGCTAAAACAAAATCTGAAAAAAGAGTATCATAATGCTTTAAGAAACTTTACGAATTTGTGTTGAAGTCCATTCAGAGCTATCCTGGGCCACATGCGGCCTACGGGCCAAAGGCTGGACAAGGCTTGTGCTAAGTGAAAAAAGCCAGTCACAAAAGGCCACATATTGCATGTTTCCAAGCATATGAAATGTCCAGAACAGGAAAATTTATAGACAGCACGTAAACAGTGGTTGTCTGGGGCTAGAGTTGATGGCGCCGACAAGCCACCGCTAATGGGTATGGGGGGAGGGGAGCTGTGGGATGATGAAAATAGTCGAAAAATGATTGCGGTAATGGCTGCATAACTCTGTGAATAAACTAAAATCCACTGAGTTATAGGCTTTAAATAGATGGATCGTATAGCATGTGAATTATAATTGTAATACAGCTGTTATTTTAAAAAACAAAATATAATAAAAGTGCAGCACAAAAATTCAAAGCTATGTCAGTGTAAGTATGAGATCACACCCTGAGTTTACAGCTGTGCCTCAGGGTACGATTACACAAACTCGTTTGGTGGCTCTTTAGGTGAAGTTTCTATTTGGACTTACAATTCATTTGAAAGAACATTTAAAAATAAAAAAAAGTGCCTTTGGGAGACAAACAGTATATAAAATTAAAGATCAAATTAAAAATTAAGAACAAAAGTTGATGGAAAACAACATTTGTAAAGTATTTAGATGATCAGTGAATATAAATAAAAATGTAAGTTGCTACTTTTTGTTTGTTTGTTTTTTACAGAGAGAGAGAGATAGAGAGAGAGAGAGAGAGAGAGAGAGAGAGAAGAGATACAGAGACACAGAGAGAACTGAGCTGGGGGCACTCCCCAGTTCAGCATATGGGTCTGCATGGGCCAGGGCCGGTATTTGATCCTCGGTCCCTGGCGCTGCAAAGTGAGCGCTTAAACCACTGAGCCATCCTGGCTTCCCCAAAGTTGTTACTTTTAAGCTTCATATAAAAGCCAATTTCTGTACCCTTACTAAGTGCCTAGCAAAGACATTACTTTTTTTGATAATTGAAAAATACATTTATAAATGCAGAAATATTTCATACAGCTGTTAACAAATCCTCTTGCTTTACATGATATTGATTTGTATTTATATATAGTTTTAGTATATGTGCTGCCAAAGTGAGCACTGCATTTATAATTAGTAAGATTTTAAATTAATTCAGTTCAAGATAACATAAATGGACATAAGCATAAATTTTTGGTGCCTTGCAAAGTTGTTTTTTCCTCAAATTATAAAAATATAAAACATTACATAAAACTTGGGATATAAAAACAGAATTAACATTATTACCAAGATAACTATTTTCATTTTCCAATGTACCTGCAGAACATTTTTCAAACACATATATTTTCACCTAATTGCAGTCATCTCTAAAATATAATTTTGTATCCTGCTTTTACACTTAATCCATTATAAGCATTTTCCATATTGTAAGTGTTTGTAATTATAGTTTTATGGCAACATAATTTTTTAAGAGCATATGACTTATTCAGCAATTATTTCAGAGTTGGACATGTAAGTTGCTTCCAATTTTTTGATGTTATAAATAATATGGCAAAGACTATCTCTGTGCATATTCTTTAATGTTACTATCTTAGAAGAGATGTCTAGAAGTGGAAATATTTTTATGACAGTTGACACATACTGCCAAATTACTTTCATCTCTACTTGGATGATCCATAAGCTTCACAAACTTAATATGTTCCAAACTGAGCTCATCATCACCCCACCCCACCTTCACCTGTTCCTTCTTCTATCTTCTTCTCTCTCTTGGTGATTGGCATGGCCAGATGCTCAAGCACCATCATCACTAACTCCTGTCCTTCTTCCCACACATGCAATCCATCATCAACCTCTGACATTTACCCTGAAGGAACTCTGATACACACCTGTCCACTTTGCTCTATCCACCTGCTACAACCCTGGTTCTAGTCACTGTCACTTTTCATAGGGAGTGAAGCTACAGATCCTTAATCAGTTTCCTTGAACCCAGCTTTTTTTCACTGTCCTCAAGGAGCCAATTTGCAGAACGAATGAATGAAAAGCATTATATCAGTTTTAAAACACAAGCAACTTCGTATCTGAAAATTACTAAGAGAGTAGATCTTAAAAGTTCTCATCAGGGATGCTGGGATGGCTCAGCGGGTTGAGTACTCGCCTTGTAGCCCCAGAGTCTGAGGATCGAACCCCGGTCCTGGTCCATGCAGACCCATATGCTGAACTGGGGTGTGCCCCCAGTTCTGTTCTCACTGGGGTGAGCTTCATGTGGGAGGCCCCTGGCCCGGTTTCTGCCCTGCGAAGCCCCACACCCACCTGTAGAATGAAAATTATGTAGAAAACCAATGATGTGCAACTATGGAGACTGCTCTGCCCCGCCCACTGTCTCTCTTGCTCTGTCAAAAACAATAAAAAAAATAAATCTAAAAAAAGTTCTCATCACAAGAAAAAGAATGTGTAACACTGAGGTGGTGGATGTTACTTAAACTTACTGTGGTAATCATTTTGCAATATATACAGATATCAATCATGTTATACACATTAAACTTATACGTTATTATATGTCAATGATATCTCCATAAAACCAGGATGATACATAAGTTAATAAAATGCAAATAGACTACTTATGTAATGCTCAAGAGAAGTAGATATTGGATTTAGTGTATAGGTAAAAAAAAAAAAAGTATGACTGTTCTTCTGTAGAACCACTAAGTTTCAACATGTTGGTTTAAAAAAAAAAAATTTGTATGAGGCCACGTATAACAACAACTCTCCTAAATATTTTAATATTACATTTTTCACAATGTGCTATTTTCCTTTCAGTTAGCTTTTTGATATGCAGAAATTAAAATTTTTTTCTTAAGTGAAATGAGGATGATCTTTACCTTTAGGAACTTAGTCACATATTTCAAACTTTCAAATGTGAATAGACTGTAAATTGATGAGATGGGAGCATATTATCAAAAGCAAGGCTCTCAAGCAATGTTATTATATCACAATGTGGCACCTCAGAATCTTAGAAATTGGTAAATACTAGATAGAACATTTTTTCTTTCCAGTTTGAACAACTCAATATCCCTTCAGGTAAAACACATTTTCTGAGGCCTTCACACACACAATAGGAAGAACCGAGAAATGAGTAAAAAAATAAGTCAAAACTGCCTTTTCAACCATAATCAGATAAAGGAACCCAATGGTTGTATTTTTTACCTAACTGTCCAAGTAATTAATGTTTTTTGTTTGTTTGTTTTTTGTATGGTATAGGAGATAATAGACAGTACAGAGAAGAATTTGCCCATATATGGTAAGATGTTACCCGAGAACTCTTGAGCTCTTCAAAGAAAACTTATCCTGAGATCTGCTTCTATCCCCTATCCCACTTTTTTGTTTGCTGCATGTCTGCAATCAATCAATCAATCAATCAAAAAATAAGATAAAAAGTAAATAAAAAAAAACTAAATAAAGGATCTAATATATAATAAAGAATAAAGGACATTTCTAGATTCTAGTCTTACTGATCTCTTAGTCTTCTCTACGAATGAATTATCAGAAGAGGGACTAGGGAATAGGCACACAGGCTTGAACCCTTCTCACATTTGGGGACGGGAGGTTCCTGCTTGCAGAAAGGAGGCATTTGGGTTTGTTCTACTCCTTCATGTGGGGGGCTTAGCAGACTCACCTGCTAAAATGAAAAGGTGTATATGAGCCTGTTCTGCAAAGGTCCCTAACGCTTCAGGATAAAATCCAAACACTTTTTCCTGGTGCACTAGGCCTTACATGGTCTGGCCTGTGCCTTTAGGGTAACTATCACTTCTGGATCCTTGGCCCCCATTTCTGACAAACCAGATTTCTGAATCTATCAGGCTTTCTTCTACACAAGGGCATTTGCCCAACCTGTTCCCTCTGCCTAGAATTCCCCTTACTCATTTTCTGAGCAGGCTAATTTGTCCTCATATTTTAAACTCGATCAAGGCTTTACCTGCTCTACGAAACCCTTTCCAAGCACACATCTGATGTGGGGAGACTGGGCCATGTTTTAGTAATCTGATTACTTGCCTGGTCCCTAGCAGATTGTGAGCATAGGCTGTATTGTTTAAATTACTGTGCCCCAGACTCTAATACAATTATTCTTCCATTAAAAATAACAAATGCTACACTATGAAAGAAAAGCATAAATTTATGATGAGAACTTAGGAAAATAGATACTAGGCATCTAGTTGCATTGATTTCATTTATTTATTTGTATACTTGTAAACATGGGACTTATATGGGTCTCCAATTTTTATTAAAAGCTTTGTTTTTCAAAAACTCCTGCCATATCACCATCATTCCCAAAAAGAAAAGAGATCTGCACCAAAAATATAGGAGGCACATTAATTAAGAATAAAGAACCATCTTGTCAGTGACTAAACACGGGGACAAATTCGGCATTGCTCTACAGACTGGCCCAGGACCATGAGCTTGTATCAGAGCGGTATTTGGCAGCCACTGATTTACATTCCCTTCCTCAACTATAACTTCTCACTCAGGCCTTTGTAGGGTAAAAAGCTGACAGCTCATTGGAGGGAGTACTTTGTGAGACTGTCTACAGAATAAAGTAGGAATCTCTATTGCTGATTGAGGCTAGATTCACATGCTTTGGTAACCAGAGGAAACAGAGGTAGGTTTGACAATCTCTTATGAAAAGTGAGTATATTCTTTAATCCTCACACCCCATCATTCCCTTCATGGACACCATTTACACCACATCACTCACCCTGGGTCGGCAGCTATGCCAAGCCTACGATGAAATACGAACCTGCTCCTCTTTCTATCAGCTTCATCCCAGGCTAAATGCATCCATGAGCCCTTAGCCTCTGGCTGCCTGTCAGGAGCAAAAGCAGCACCAATGCCGCACTCGCAGAGAGCACAGTTGCCCTGGGGTTATGAGCCTGGCAAGTCCAAGGAAATCTTTCCAGGCAGCTCAGCCTTCCTCTGCAGGAGCTTACCTACTTTGAAATAAATCTTTATAACTGTTTTTGTGTGTGTGAGATTTAGGGGAAGTTTGAAAGCTGTCAGTGAGTTCTGCAGAGATGAAAAAAATACACATCAAGAAGGATGAAGAACTGGGATGCTGAGTGGGTTCTTCACCATTGACACTTAATGGCGCTTTGGGCTGTGGAAGGGCAGTGAGTTTACTTGGAGGGTCTATCTGAGAGCTTCCCTTACTCATCTATTGTGTATTTGACTACAAATGGCAAAGATGAAAAAATCTGCAGTTAGTATATTGTGGCTGCCATGAGGAATAGGATGTAATTTCATGGAGATTTTTTATGAAATCAGAGACTGAGACTTATACCAAGTATGAAGCAGAACATTTGTTAGGTGCTTAATTACAACTTCTAAAGTGTATATTTTTAAATAAAATTTGGAAAAAGAAAGGGATGCAATGTTTTTTGCTATCTCTGATCAACCTCTTGATCATTTCAGTATTTCATTTCTAAAAGCAATTTGCGGCCTACATTATTTTCAAAAGTACAGAGGCAAAAAGTTTATTAAGTGAATTATGAACTATGATATACACCATTAAAAAAGGGAAGGAGGTACAAGAGATGAGTTAAGCACTGAAATTTAGTTTTAAATTTAAGGAAAGAGATAAAAATTTATTTTTTGCTACCATGACATACAGCTGAAGAAAATATGCAATATCATTTTCGGGGACAAATTCTTCTTTTGGAATTATACTCAAGGAAGGATCTTATTGCCCTGGTGCTTGTATAGGGATATTGGAGCAATATTGGAGTTGGCACTGGGTACAATTTATAGAAATGCTATTTTGAAAGACTTATCATATGAACACTTTGTAAAGGTTATGGCTTAACATTAAATTAAAACTCATGGAAAGCATTTCAAGTTGGGAAGGGATCTGAGACAACAGGGTCCAAATAAATGCCATGGGACTCTCTCAAATATCTGATAGCACATGCAGCCCTCTAGCAGGTGTTGGGGGTCAGTCGGCTAATGACTGAATTCTTTAACAAGTACTTGAGGGACAAAAATTCTGTTCTTAATTTAGAGTCACATGTTCAGGCCCAGCCCTAGACTCAAAGATTCAGAATCTCTCGGGGGAATCAGAGGCCAGGAACATATCTATATTTTTAATAAAGCTCTATTCATAATTCTCGAGCTGGACACAGTTAAGATGTGCTGTTTTTAAGATCATCTTAAAACACACATAGAGAGTTATCTAGTTGAATTTAGTTTAGTTGTTTCTACAAGTGCCTTTATGGGTGGGGCTTGCACTACTGAGGAGAGAAGGGGTGAGCCCAGAAAAAAGCACCACAATGAAAAACTCTGCCAATGCCTGGTTCTCACGTCGCGCCGTCCGAATTCTTTGCTCATTCTTTTAACAGTCATTATGGGACACATTTTAACAAAGTGTTGAAAAGACCCCATATTCAGAGAATGTTTTCAGGGAAGATACCTCTATTCATCTCTTTCCATGGTTCTTCCTTAATTACTCAGAGAACCATGTTGTGAATCCGAAGTCAAAATTTAAGCCCTAGAATTATGCTTTCATGTAGAAACCCAACCAACAGAGGTAAGAGATAAAGCAACTATTTTACTCAAAGCATTTCAATGTCTGCTTTATTGACTTCAGACTCCATTCCTGTAACATACGACATGCAAGTATGAAATTTGTGAGTTAGACTTTACAGTGTACTGCTCATCCCTTAGCCCCCTTCTGCTTAGCTATGGCTACTTCTTCTCCCTTTCTATGTCTATGTCATTTTTCTTACTTCCTTAAATTTAATTCTTATTAATTCAGGCACTCTAGTTAATTCCAGATATCATCTATATAAAAAGGTTATCAGGAATACGGATAAAGAAGGAGTTAAGAAGAGAGATGCTGTACAAAATGTGATTCATTCCTTACCTCATATGTTTATAGGATTGGGTAAAAAGAAACAAAGACCTGCCTCAACCTAAAGATTAGAAATTAAAAGTCAAAGTTTGATTTGACATTGACATTTGACCCTTTCAATTTACCCAGGCATAAGGAGTGTTCCTTAACCTCTACAAGGGTATAAGTCAGACTTTGTAAGGCTTGAGAACAGTCAAGTCCCTTTCAAATGCCTTGTCTTATTTAATCATTACAACAACTCTGAGAGTAAAATCCCCATTGGAATAAAAGGATAAGTTGAGGCACAGAGGAGTACAACATTTTGCCCAAGTCACCCAGCTGTGAGTGACAAGGCCAGGCTTTAGGAATGGGTTTCAAATCCACTCCAGCCATCAGTCACCAACACATGGTGGAAAGAATGTTAAAGGCAAAGAAATAGTTTCCTAGAATAAAGTTACAGCAGTCTGCGTGTCCTTCTGCAGCTGAGAACTGGGGCATCAATTTCCTTTGAAATTCCAGGCCCTAAATAATCAGCTTCTCTCTGGAAGGCACAAAAGACTTAGTGCTGTAATTTACGATTGCTGATCCTGATCTACAATTAGATTTCATAGGACCAGGAACATCAGATATAAAGAACCATTACTGTAACCTCTTTGTCAATACAGAAAATTGCTAGTTTTTCATATCTTTATAATACCAATTTCTAATTAAAAAGAATATGCAATAGGCCATCTTCCATCTATAATAAGGTAGATAAGATCACCATATTTAAAAATCCATATTTAAGGCAATAGGATACAAATTGGCTTACCCCTCCTTCATGTCATTAATGGGTAGTGGAACCCTGCCGCCCCTGTCCAGGGCCGATGTGATATTTATGGCGTTTAGCCGCTCCGGTTGCCACACATTTTTCACTGCCCCAAGAAAGTCTCCGAGAACCTCGCTGGCCAACATTTCTTCTACATTCATATTTTTAATGAAGAATTCTGCTTGATACGGTAATGGGAAGTCTAATTTGGGTAATAAAAAAATGCACATATTTAATGAAGTAGTTTTTTAAAAGTTTGGAAACAAAAGAACAATTCGAGATTTGTTGATTTCTGTCATAATCCTGGCCTTGGGAAATAATATTAATACTGACTTTACAGGCTTTCAATGTAACAGAAGATGTATCCAAAAACATAGCATGCATTTGACACAGAATTTTATCTACAATGTAATCAAATCCAAAGGTACAGCAGGACAATTGTTAAGATTATAGGATTTGGCCAAAAACAAACAAAAAAACAAATTGGCCCCCAACTTGCCAGTGACCAGTGGGCCTTCTACCCTTGCCTCATCCAGGCAAAAAGAGCACTTCCAGAACTCTACATGAGTAGGAATAATATTTTGTATTTGTAGTTTCAAAACCAACAGGTCTTTTTCAAATACATCATCTCATTTAATCCTTACAACCCCAGGTATATCTATTCCCATTTGAACAAAAGAGGAAGTTGAGAGACAGGGCAACACCCTTTCCAAATAAAGAAAATATTACAAAATTATTTGTACTTGCTTGTGGGTTGTTGATATATGATTTGAAATGCCATGTTTTAAAATTTGCAGTACAGTCATGCAGCGCTTAATGATGAGGATGCATTCTGAGCAATGTGTCATTAAGCAATTTTATTGGGCAAACATCAAAAAGTGCATTTACACAATCCTAGATGGTATAGCCCACTACTCACCGAGGCTGTGTGGTATAGCCTATTGCTCTCAGGCTACAAACCTGTCCATCAAGTTTATCCAACCTACAGCCCTTTCGGGCTGCATGCAGCCCAGGGCGGTTTTGAATGTGGCCCAAACATGAATTCATAAACATTCTTAAAACATTATGAGATTTTTTTGTGATTTTTTTTTTTTTTTTAGCTCATTAGCTCTCATTTCTGTTAGTGTATTTTATGTGTGGCCCAAGACAAATCTTCTTTCAAAGTGGCCCAAGGAAGCCACAGGTTGGATACCCCCACTGTACAGCATGTTACTGTACTTACTATAGGCAACTGTACACAATGGTAAGTATTTGTATATCTAAATATAGAAAAGGTACAGTAAGAATAAGGTATAAAAGATTAAAAATGGCATGCATGGGCACTTTCCATGAATGGAGCTTGCAGGACTAGAAATTGCTCTGGGTGAGTCAGTAAGTAAGTGGTGAGTAAATATGAAGGCCTAAGGTATTATTGTATAATACTGCAGACTTTTTATAAACACTGCACACTGAGGCTACACTCCATTTATTTAACAACTAGCAGAGCATTACACTATGATGTTACAACAACTGTAAAAAATTTTCAGCTCCATTATAATCTTCTAGGACCATGTTGCGTGTGTGGTCTGCGATGCTATTGTGAGGCACATGACTATATTCCTGATCTTTTTGGAACATGCTAAAACAATACCTTTTACTAAAATTAATATTAATTATATTTTCAGTAAGAATTCTGCAATCATAACAATTTCACTATTTTGATCACTCTATAATTGAATATTCTAGAGAAATTGCATTGTTTTTACTCATGAACTTACCTATCTGCTATTGTTAGAGATTTAATTAGCCTTTTTCCTCCCAACATCTCACCAATATTTACCTCCAAAGGATTTCAAAATTAATATTTTAAACCACACCAATGTCCAATTCAGACTTAATGTGAGAAACTCTAAATAAATATAATTTATTTGTTTCTCAAATGCTACCCTTGAATTAAAAATCATTATTTCCCATAGTCTACTTGTTGTATTAAGACAAAGAGTAGCTTTCTTTTTGTTTAATAATATTTCTATATTAATAAAGCTTGCTTTAAAAAAATATTATGAGGCAGGCCAAGCTAAGGGATTAAGGTGAATGATCACATTTAATGTTCACAACCACAGGGTGAGTAGGTACTTATACTGTTTTCCATAGTTTCAGAAGGAGAAGCTGATCTTTAGTGAGGCCCAAGAATTTACCATCATTTGAACTTATGTGATTTTTAGCTACACTAAAGGAGACTGTACAACGAAGTGCTCAACAGAGCTCCCAGCATAGTGTAAGAAGATATAAAATATTAAACTTTAGCCATTGTAATAATATGACAGGATGATTATCTGAATTCTTCCCTTAAAAGGAAAATAAAATGTTTCTGGACTATGCACAGATTTAAAATCCGCAGTAGAAATTATATTATGTATACCCTCTGATTTATTTCATTAACTCATTTCCTATTTAGGAAAAAAAAAAGGTGCAGCTCGCTGTTGCATTCAGTGAATTTTACACGAACGCACTCTTGGAGGCGGAAGCAAATCTGACTAATTTTCAATGTGAAAATAAAATATAAAAACTGTACTTGGAGTTATTCATAAACAGAAATGCATATGATGCTTAGTATTCAGCAATATGGTTTTGTGTGGTGAATTTCAATGCATAGAACTTTGGGGTAAAGTTAAAAATGTAATCCACAAGTTATCTTGGGGTAAACACTGCAGCTGGGGCAAATGGTAAATGGGTTAAAACATATATCTGTAAAGTATTCCACTACCACTTAATGATTAAGTAAAAAATAAAAACTACACAATAAACTGCAATCTTAATGACCTCATTTCTTATGAAGCCTCTTTAATATTAAAGGATATTTGATGCCAGAGTTGAAGTCAGGGAACACATTCCAGCTTTCCATTTTCAAGTGTTTCCTAGAGTGTGATATCTCTGCCTAAAGACTGAGTTTTTTAAGGTGCTTTCCTCATCCCCTACACTGTCATTTGTTCTGCTTATGGTTTGTTAGATTTCTTTGATGTACAAGCCATCTGCAATCTTCTAAAATATGATATATTGGTTTTTGTTGAGGTAGGCAAGTTTCCTTTTTATACAGACACATCTCCTGTTTCATACAGATGAACAGTAGCTTAACCATACATCTCCCCCCGCCCATACCAAGAAATAGTCACGTAGGAATAGATCATGAAGAACAGGTTCTTGGCAATAAATAATATTTATAAATAAGGTCAAAGGTAGTTTTTGAGTATGCTAGAAGTTTGTCCTGTATTAATTTCATTGTGTGTTTACATCTACTTTTCTAAAGAAGGGTGTAAAACTTGTTTCTTATTATCATTGTTAACTTTTTGGAGAACTGTTATTTGGCTGTTCCTAATCCCAGTGACCCAGCTCCGTGGCTCCTTTATGAGATTGGCTGCCACCACGCCCCTGAGAGGCTCTGGGCTGCACAGCTGCCTGCTGTCTACCGGGCCAAGTGTGGCTGCCAGGACTTCCAGAGATGAGTCATAGGAGCTTTCTAACTTTGGGGAAATCCCATGCCTGCTATATTTGGACATCACAGAGGCCAAGGGAACAGTAGGCCAACAGATTGGTGGCAGGCCTCTGAGGCACTAAACCCAATTTAGAGAATCACTCTGTGTACTCTCCTTGAGCTCCAGGCTGTGTGAGTCTACTCCACTAATTTCCCATTAGGCATCTCAAAGCAGGAGACAGCTGGGCAAGGAGTCAGACTGAGCGTGCTTATAACTGATATTCAAGTCCTGTTACTTCTTTTCCTAACCTTATCTGGGAGAAACAGCATGTGTGTAGATCTTGGTCAAAGAAATACAACCAAGTGCCCATAGACCAAAAAGCATAAAAGCATGTCATTTGGTCACTGGTTTTCATAGTTCTGGGCCACTGAATGCTCTGAAAAAGTCAGTGCTCTTCCAAAACATGTTGACTCTTCCTCCCTCGTCAACACACTTTCATAACCTCTGATTTAGAGACATAGCCCCTAAAACCAACTTTCAATCCTACAGTTGCCTAGCAGTTTCCCACTAGTATCTGCAGGAACATAGGTCCCCACACATCAATATCACCTGTCAGGGTGCTTGTGGACTCTGTATCCACAGGACTAAGACAAGACATGAGTGGGAAGAGGTTCAAACTGCAGACCAGGCTGTCTTGTAGTGTGGGAGACTTGCATCCTGAGAAAGGCTTCTGAGTCCCTCTGAGAGCATCATGATGAGGTTAGTGGTCTAAGCCTCACTGTAATGCAACTACGTAACTGTATTGCTGAATTCCCTAGAAGAAAGGGAACTCTGCAATTATTCTGCTCATTAAGGGAACATTCCAATTCTACAGATATCACTTAGATGGGATGCAAGCACACAATTACCAACCACAGTGAAGGACAAAAGTTTCCGTGGTCCAAACACGAACGCCTACCAAAAGCCCCTTGGGAAGCAGAGAAATGGGCAGGGGTCTTCTGTCCAGGCCCACAAAACTGGCACTTGCACTTGCTTTTCATATATAAACGTCATTTTAAATTTTAAACAAGCATGTTTGTTATACGCAACTGATATTGTTAGAATACCTGGGGAAAAGCCCATGTAACAGTTTTAAAATCTTCAAGTAATCTCCTGAGTTACGTATTGCTTTATCAAGTCTATAGAAAATGCTTTCTTTTGTATAGCATAAAGGCAATTTTTAACTGAGCCTTTACTGAATTATCAATAATTCCAAATTAGTAGATCCTGATAAAATGTTTTATGTTTGCTCATTTGTTTTAAATTATACTATTAAATAGAAGAATTCCCCTCTCCAATATACACAAATTGTTTTATTGTTTTCAGGGGTGAAAATACTATATGTTCATTCTTCTCCTGTTACCCTATGGGTATAGAGAGAAATATTCCATGACTTACACATTTTAACTACAAAGTTTTTATGGGTATGCATTTTTCCCAATCAAATGCTAAAATTAGGTCAGAATATTTGATAGTGTAACTCTTGGAATATTTCCTGTGTCCCTAACCTTGCAAATCCTTGGGAATCACTTACAATTTGAGCATATCTAACTCTAAATTGCTAATGGACTCCAGTGATTACTGACATGTGGGTAGTGATTTAGGAAGAAAAGTATGGTCCAATTTACAGTTTATTTCTGTCCATCAGTAACTCTTCATCTTCACATACAACTGGACTAGGACCTACAATAAATTTTAAAGTAAAATCATTACTTTAACAGAAGAACTAGCTAATGCAAGGTAATTACTGATCATGTACTCTGTGTTCATCCCCATGTTAAGAACATTTCAAGCCTGACTCATGGAATCTGTACCCCAGACTTAAGAGAGAAATGTTCTTAGTCCCATTTTACAGATGATGAAACCAAGACCTGGAGAAATAAGTGGCCTGTTTGGCTCTCTATCCTGAACTTTTCAGCACCATAACACATCATGATATTTTATAACAAATTAGATACTGCTTAGTTTTATTTTCTACATTTTACTACTCCATTAGTTACATTAGGTATCCAGTACTTTAAAAATCCTTACATAGACATAAAACATAGTAAAATACCTCTTGTAAATAAGGAAACGATCAGCAACATATATTTTTCATACCTACCTTCTGCTGACATTATATTAATTATCAAATTATGCCTTGCAATCTCAAAGGTACGCCTATTGTAGGCAGTTATCTATTAGAAAAAGAAAATCATATTAAATAAATGAAATGTTATTTGGAAAATGAAATTTATTAAGGACAAAATGAAAACAAAGCCATTCTTTCCATTTTCATCATTTGTTTATATACTTACAAAATATTCCTTCTCTGGGCAGTAAGAATGCAGAGCTTTTAGTAATATTACTGGAATATAAATAATTAGTCAGGTCTATTTAACACGCCAAAACAAAAAGTTAAAATCAGAAAGACCCTTTTACATAAGATTATTAAGTGCTAACCATAATGCAGATGCACCATTAGTAAATGGATTAACGATTATGAATTACTTACCAGTTCTGTTCAAAGATTTTTAAAAAATCGTATTTTTTATACTAGTAAATGGAGCTTAAGGATTATACTGGAAAATACCCTTTAAAACAAGCACCACATCTCGGTGCTGTTTGCATTCAGTACTAAACTGCACACCAATCAGTCAAAATATGTCATGAATAACACTTTGGAAATTATATCTCACTTACAATGTGAGTAAAGCAGTAAGGATCCTGGTCTATAAAGTTTATGGCACACGCTCAAAGACACGAATCAATCCCTTTTTTTAGAGTCAAATATTAGTAAACATTTGCAGAGCCAATGAACTTACATCAAAGTCAACTCAAAAAACAGCCACTGCAAACAACAAACAAAGGCCAACAACGAGATAATACTCTAAAAAGCAAGGAATAATTAACTGTATAACAGATATGAAGTCATGCAGACAGGTCTGCAGTACCTCGAATAAAACAAATGACTGTGCAAAGTCTTAGCATCCCGGCACTAACCTCTGGCAGTGACTGCAGCTGTCCTTGACACTGATACAAAAGAGGGGGACAAAACTGACTCAAACTCAAAAGAACTATCTTGCTCATTAAAAAACAAGTAGCAAAGCCTTGGATGTCATCACATACAAGCTTTAAGTGATATAAATTACAACTATCAGAAATATTATTTGCAAAAACAGTAAAAATCAAAAATTCTGAATAAATAATTCCAAACCTTTAACAATATGAGGGCTGTCTGGAACGTATCCAGCTATGTACTATGAAAAACTACCGTAAGGCATCTATGGCTGGATTTTTTTCCAGATGGCCCTCGTATTTAAAGGTACATATTCTTTCTTTTTTTTTTTTTTAATAAAGATGTATTTTTATTGTTTTTGACAGAAAGAGAGACAGACAGACAAACAGAGATAGAGAAGCGGGAGGGAAAAGAGCAGTCTCCATAGTTGTACATCATTAAGTTTTTATATAGTTTCGCTCCACAGGTGGGTGCAGGGCTGTGCAGGGCAGGAGCTGGCTGGGGGCCTCCCACATAGGAAGCTCCGCAGTGAGAATCGAACTGAGGGCACACCCCAGTTCAGTATGTGGGTCTGCATGAGCCAGGGCCGGGGCCAGGGCTGGGACTCAATCCTTGGACCCCAGGGCTGCAAGACAAGAGCTTAACCCACTAAGCCATCCCGGCATCCCCCTAAAGGTACATATCCTGAAAAGCATATTATTCTACCATATTAAAAGAACTTCTCTCTCCACAATGTGCTAAGCTTCTTCAGATTTAATGATTTCCTTGCTGCTATTTGTTGGAACATATGATTAATTAGGTTTACAGTAAACACTGAAATTAAGACTAGTTGTTAAAATAAACTAGCAACTATTTGTATTGTGTACAAAGAAGTAAATGAAAATAATGCAAAGACAGATTTCATTTGGGAATCTTCATGATTTTAAAAGTTTATCCTGTAAAAAACTTAATCATATTCTCAATGGAAAATACAGTGTCAATCTTTTCTTTGTTATGATATTTCAAAACTTATACTCAGAAAACTAAGACCTTTTCAAATGAGTGGCAATACTCTTATGACTAGCCTCCCCATAATAATCATAAATTTCATTATGGTAAATTTCATAAATTCTAATAAGTTGTTTTTCAATCATAGGCTATTGAAGAAAATTAGTATTTTATAAATCAGGAGGAAGAATTTTATTTTCTCAATTTATATTTAATGTTTAACTTTAAGCATTATAACAGAATGAAGTCCTTTTATCACTTCTGAGATATTTAAATACTATAATATCCTCAAATTTTACTTATGATGATGTGAAGCCCTTTATAATAGAGATGTATGCATGTGTGTGGTGTGTTTGACCCCCTAGTTATAGAAGAGTGGCTCATCTATTTTAAGTACTTAATAAATATCTACCAAATAAATTAGTGAACTTATAGGATTAAATATTAGTTTAAGATACACAAAACTCATATATATAAAACATATATAGTAAATGTTACTATATATAGATGTAGAAGTGAGTTACTACTTGTCTTAGATGCAAGATGTACTAAATTTTCATAATTACAGCTTTAGTATATTATTTGATATATATTTATGACATTATATCTTAGTTAAAAAGTGTAAGAATATAATGAACCCCTATGAATCCTCACTCAACACATGTATTTCTCTATCCTAGCCCCTTGCCTCTTCAACCAGAAACAGCCATTTTAAATTTTGTATCATCCCATTTATTTAAAATAGTTTTATTATCAATAAATGTATGCTTAAAATATATTATTCAATTTGCTTGTTTTTGAGATTTATAAATGGTAACCTGTATGTAGTTTTCTGGGACTGTTTTTTTTTTAATTCAGAAAACATTTATCCATGTGGTTGGGTAAGCTTAAATTTGTTCACTGTTGCTGTAAACATTCACTATGTGACCGCTCCATAATTTATCCAGTCTCTTGCTGATGTACTTTTGGATTACCATTGCTTTGTGGGTTTCCCATGTTCGCTATACAAACACTGTTCAAAGAGCATGATTATACATGCCTCCGAGTGGACACTGCAAGTGTTTCTGTTCAATAGTCCCTAGAAGTGGGACTGCTGAATAACAGGGTACAGGGATAGTCAGCTACGTGAAACAGTACTGTTTCCCAAAGTGGTTATGTAATTCTCACACCCATCCACAATAAATTTTAGTGTGGTTAAGATTCTCATTGCAGTCTTAATTTAACTATTCTCCATTGCTAATGAAAGTAAGCTTCTTAATTGGCATTTTGTCTTCTCTTTAGTGAAATGTCTATTCATGTCTTTTTCTTGTTGAATTGTAGTAGTCCTTTTGATATTTTTGATCCTCACAATTAGTCATATATATATTATAATATATATATTATATTTACCGTATTTTCCGGCGTATAAGACGACCGGGCGTATAAGACGACCCCCTAATTTTACAGTTAAAACATAGGTTTAGGCCTATATTCGCTGTATAAGACTACAGCCTCGGAAGTGGGGGGTAGTCTTATACAGCGAATATAGGCCTAAACCTATGTTTTAACTGTAAAATTAGGGGGTCGTCTTATACGCAGGAAAATATGGTAAATATAATTATAAATAATTAAATTAAATTATATTATATAAATATATATTATATATATATTTAATATTTTATATATATATTTAATATATCTTATTCCAGTTTGTGAGCTGTTCTTTAATGGTGTCTTTTGATGAACAGAAGTTCTCAAATTCAATACAGTAAAAATTTATGAATCTTTTCTCTTAAATAAAATACTTAGGTTTTATTTAAGAAATCCTTCCCTACCCTCAAACTCAGAAAGCTAATCTTCTACATTTTCATACAATACCTTAAATTTTTGCTGTTCACATTTAAATCCTCAATCTAGACTTGAGTTTTATATTTCCTGTGAAGAATCTAATTTTATATTTGCCATATGGCTAACCAATTGTCTGAGTGCTATTCAATGAATAAACATCTTTTTTGCCAATGATCTACGGCACCATCTTTTCAGTCATATTATCATTGTTCCTTACTTAGATGGAGGTAATTTTGTTAATGCCTCCAAGATTTTGATATACTGTTATTTTTCTGCTTAAGTTAGCCTTCCTTCTATTATGTAAAATGAATTCCTGCTTACCCTCTTATCACTCCGCATCAAACAGCACCTTCTTATTACAAGTTATAACAGTGCCGGCTAAATATGGGCTTCCATTCCAGTGTTTTAGCCCCTGATCTGTAAGAAGGGCAGGACTCACTATTTAATTCACCTTCCTATCACCAGCACCTACCAAAATGGTGAGCACATGGCAGGGCTCATAAAACATCTGCTTAATGACTGTATTTCAATGAGCATAAAATTTGAAATTAATATATAGAGTAAATAAGCATCTTTTTCTGAAACAATTCATATTATAGTAATCTATTTCTTTTAAACATCTTTTAATTGTTTTTACTAATTTAGACTGCCCTTTTAAAAATAAATGCTGAAATTAAAAACTACAGAAGAGGAAAAAAGATACATTTCCAAATGTTATCTAGTGTGTTACCATACATAAAGCACTGAAAATTTTATTTTTAACACTTGACACTCAAATTAAAGAAACAACAACAAAAAACAATAATTAATTTTGCTCATTGTAAGCAAATTACCTCAATGACGGTTGGTTTCCCCACATTTTCAGCTGTTGGAGACCCATATAGGACTCCATCGCTATATGGTGTCCTTTGGATATATCGAAGCCATCCAGGTCGATCTGGATAACCCATTAAATTTGTGTTAAATGTTATGGGATCATTACTGATCTCGCCTAGATAAGAAACACAGAATTAAGATATAAGTCAGTTATTTTCACACATGTTGCTTTGGTAGTTTCAATCAAAATATTTCTAAAATTTTTTTCTTACATTTGCATGAGATTAAATATACACTAAAAAGAATAATCCATCTGGCAATTCAGATTAGGGCCTTATGTAGAGAAAAAATCTTTTTGGTTGTTTAGTTTCTCTAGAAATCTGCAAATTCATATAGCTCTGGGAGAAGTTTTATTTTCTTTGTCCCTTCCTCCCTTCCTTCCTTTCCTTTCCTATCCCCCTTTTCCTTTCTCCTTTCCCCTCTTTATTCTCTCCTCCCCTCCCCGCCCCTTTCCTCCCTTCCTCCCTTCTTTTGTTGGTGACCTAAGTATGGGAAAGTTCTGCCAATGAGACACGTTCATTCTCCTAAGAAGTCTTCTTGTCATGAAACTCTGGACATTACCAAACGATTCTTAAAGGGTATCTCAAAATTATAAAAGCATTATTAAAATAAAAAACAATGTAATTTTAAAACAATGGAGGACAAGTTGAAAAAGATGTTACAAATCCAAAGGAATTGTAATAACATTTATTAATAATTAATCATCATCATTATCATCATCATTATTATCATCTATTAGTGTGTGCCTGGGGCCCTGTTGTTATGCCTGGCCTCTGCAGGTACAAGTTCATCTGATTTTTCAACTATACCTATACAAGTAGTACTATTATTGGCCCTAATTTTATTATTAAAATATATTATTTTCTATAGTGATATTAAGTGGTGAAAATAGAAATTAATCTTGGCTGACTCCAGAAACTATGCTCTTAACTACATGTTTTCTTCTCAAATATTAGAGCTGCTGCTCAAAAGGTTTAGCTACATTCTTTTTCAAACACAGAATGCTACATAAAGAAACATTTTGGGGAAAGCTAGGATGGCTCAGCGGGTAAAGTACTCGCTTTGAAGCCCCGAGGACTGAGGATCGAATCCTGGCCCCGGCCCATGCGGACCCACATGCTGAGCTGGGGTGTGTCCCCAGTTCAGTTCTTGCCGGGGCCTATGTGGGAGGCTCCCAGCCCAATTCCTGCCCTGAGCAGCCCTGTGCCCACCTGTGGAGTGAAACTATATGGAAAACTAATATCAACTATGGAGACTGCTCTGGGCCCTCCCCCTTCTCTCTGTCTCTCTCTGTCTCTGTTTCTCTCTGTCAAAAATCAATAAAATAAATCTTTAAAAAAAAAAAAAGAAAGAAACATTTTGAAAATAACTGATAAAGAGACTATCTGTTCTTTTTGAATGCTGGTGATAACATGATTAACCATATTTTATGAGTGTTTTCAGGTATGCTACTCTTCATATAATCTATAAAAATATTTATATTAATTCCAGTTTTCAGAGAATTTATTTTTGTTGCTTAAGAGTTACAATAATTTATTTTCTCTTGCTAGTCTTTCTATATCTTCATTATTTTGATGGCATTTGTGACAATCCAACATAATATAATTTAAAGAAACAGTGAATTAAATAAGACTTAATAATTGATATTACTTTGAAGGAAAAAATTTGTTGTATTATTATGAAGTTACATAAGAGTATTTCATGTTATAAAAGCTTTTTAAAGAACTCTTTCTTAACACCATATTTCATTCTCTTCTATAACATTTGTATAGTTTTCAAAAAAATCAATGAAGTATGTAAGACTTTAAGTCTTAATATAAAAAATCATAATTGTACAGCTGTAATTATTTCTATGCAAATTGAGGTAGATCATTTCTCAGAAACCCAAAACTCAAGACTAGAAAACCAAAAATATCCTTTCTTTAAATTAAAAAATGAATTATTTCCTTCTATAATTAAATTTCTAGTCTTAAAATGGGAAATAACCTGCCACAACCCATGTGTCACAAAGCAGACCATTTCAAATACTGTTAATATTTTTTCATATATCATCTAGATTACGCATATTGAACAAAAAACAATTTAGTAAACTAACCACTTTTTTGTTTGTTTGTTTTTGCCACCAAGAACATACCAGGTTTGGGATAAGGTGGAAATTCCCCCTTAAAAGATTCTCTTTCCAAAACATGAACAAAGAGGACACCAGCAGATGGGTATACATCCCGATCAGAGTGCACCTTCGATAAAATAGTGTACACTGAAAACAAAGAGGAAAGATACAAGATAGACAAATAATGCAATATGCTTTTGATAACTTAAATACACTGTAAAGAAGGGTTTCACTATGTCGAAATTTCTGGGAAAACTGAAGCAACATGCAAGAAGTTGTTAAGTTTGTTTTAAAGGGAAGTGATTTTAGGACAAAACATGAAACAACTCTTTCAACTTAGAGTGTTTAGAGACTTTTCAAATACTATGGAAACAAAATTAGGCACATTTAATATTTTTAAACTGTTATTAAATAATAAAGACATCCATATTATCTTCTTTTGATAATTTCTTTCATTGAAATTATTACAATGAAATACATGAGAACTGAGCAACTACATAACTGCTAGTCTTTTTCCCTTTTTTCAAAGCAAAGTATAATTTTTAAATGGTCAAAATCTACAATGAATTAAATATTTGCTAGACAAAGTACATCAAAGTATATAATACCATCACTACATGTAAGGCAACTTTTATATATACTTATAAATATGCACTGGATATTTTTTATGAGTACTATTTCTCATCTCTGTCCTAGGAATGATTTATTCCATTTTATACAATCTTGACAATAATTCACGCAATATATTCTATTATGGTACATCCTAACTAGGCAATAACAATTAATAATAATATTCAGTGCCAATAGCTTTAAGGGAAATGGGCAGATTTACTTAAGATATATGATGTGAGTACATTAAAATGGCCAAATTGGTTTGATTAGTTTCCACCTGTTGTTTTGCCTCTAATATCATCATCTCTACCAACACATTATGGCCATTACCCTTGTCACCTCTACAATCTCTTTTGGTTTTCTATCTTCCTTACTGGCTAGTGGCTGCAATTTTTAAACCGATAAACCCTATTGGGTCTGCTCTCCCACTTAGTCGCTGATAGATTTGTAAATGTAGTAATTAACCTCAAGAACCTCAAGATGGCTCATGCCAGGCTCACAACTAACTAAAAGCCCTGGAAGCAAGATCCATGACAGTAAATTTTTCAGCATAAAACTAGAAACTTCCACAAAATGGTTCTTCATCTGTGAGAACTTGTCCCTGCAGTTCTGTGGCTGGCTGCCAAAAAACTAAAATATTTGGCTTGTCGCTTCATGTATTCATAGTTTTACTACTAAAAACACAACTTCAAAGGCTATGTAACAGAGCTAGAAGGAAGCTGCAAGTAAGATTTAAACTAGGTATGTAGGAAGACTGGTTCTTTCCTGACTTGCCTTGTACAGGTATTTCTAAATAGTTTTCTCAGGACATTTAGAGTACCCAACTTCTATCCAAGACAATTTACTCACCAGTGCAAATGGTCCCATTCCCCAAAATGAATGTATGAATCAGAGAGAAACTGTGAGGATGAGAATTGAAGATTTTTCACCAGCTGGATTCCGCAACATCCCCTGAATGCCAGGTACTGTGGAGAATGTAGAGATGACAGACCCAGTGCCTGCCTTCCAAAAGTTCACCATCTGGTGTGGGTGGTCAAGGCCCACCTAACTAGGTATGCTCCCAGAAGTTATCAAGTGCTCTGGCAATACCTGGAAAGATGGTGAGGAGCAGTGGAGGCTGGAAAGAGCTGGAAAAGATTTATGTAAGAAGTAGAATTCGAAATGGCTCTTAAAGTACTGGCAAGATTTTGAAACTCAGAGATAAAGAATTCTGGCATTTCAGTGGTGAACACATGCACAGGATACAATAGTGAGATACTATGGGTCCTATTCAAGGAAGGGAATTAATCCAGTAATGCTAGATTCCGGTATGTATTTAAGGTCGGAGAAGCAAAACTGGGGGGAGATTCAAATTATGGAGAGCTGTGAAGTCCTGCTGGGCATTTATTTCATTTTATCTGCAAAAAGGTTTGCATTCTGAATCATAATCCTACACCCAAAGTACAGGAATATTTTGAGTCATCCAAAGGAATCTCGTTGGAGATTTATCTAGTTTATTCTTCCCAGAGATTAAAAACACCTTGAAGTCCAGCACTAAAGTTTATATGCAATTTAAATTGCAGTTTTTAAACTTGAATTAATTACATAGGCGTGTTGCAGTTCATGGGTTACCATTCTCCATTTATACAATGTACTACTAACAGTCGCCCTTCGTTCTGGCTGTTATCAGTGGTAAAAGCTGCCTTATAAAGCAAAAATAAAGACTATCTGTATTAAATAACACTGAAATGATTCTGTTTTCTATACAGCCCTTGGCATGGCCTGAAGTGGAACCATAAAAGGGTGCTTGCCACTGCCGATTGCCTCACTTCAAGGACTAGTATGGAACATCTATCTGTTTCTGCTTTCATAAAAAACATTTTTTCTGCAATCCACAGAGACAAACCACAATCCACCATGGCCCTCCCAGGTTTTAAGATGACACGTACATTTCTTTATTCATGTATATACTCTATATTGCCTTTCTGCAATATGCTGAACTGCATACTTGCTGGTCAGTTACCTTGGCAACTCCACAAGTAAAGCCTGCTTCATTTTAAGTGTATAGTATGTCACTTACTTAGAGAAAAACATGATACAGATGTATGACACATTCATCAACCAGAAAGAGAATATAACTAAGCCCTTACGTTTTGCTTGTGAAAATCATATTTCCTTTCTGTACCATCAATTTAAATTATGGGCACCCACACAACATTTTAGAGAAGCACCCTTTACCTTTCCTGATTTGTTAACTTGTAACACAAATAGCTCTTTAACAGGGGCTATTTAAGCAGTAGTTACACTTCACTTCCTTTTGAAAACAAGTGACACAGTGAATAAGAAGTTGCAGGCTCTTGTTCTAAACATGAGCTATATAACTAAAGCTGAAAGGGTCTGCACCAGAGGCCATTAGTAACAATTAACACATGTTGCATTCTCAGGTCTAGGTACCACTCACAAACAATAAGCTAGAACCATATTGTTTTCCTTCAAAGCAAGTCTTGAAAATCAAATTTAAACACTCTTAGAATCTGCAGTACTAAAATCTAATAATCTCTGCAATATACACGTGTACAATGCCATACTACTCAAGCTGAGGTTACAGGCTCTGGCCTCTCTGTGTCACATGGCATCCCTGACTGCAAATCCATTACCTCTGCAAACACATGCTACTGGATACAAATGAAACTAGAAACCACTGTGTGGCTAAATCCATGCCAATCTATCACCATTAATAGGAAAAACAATTAAAACAAAAGTCCAACTCACAGGGGTCAAAAACATCTTCAAACAGCAAGGACAGCTAGATTTGCAAGGGTTAAAAACTAAAGACAGGTAGTCACAAATAATATTTTTTTAAAGAAAAATTGCATGAGTTCAGAATAAAAGGATATACGGGCAAGTGGTGGGGGGTGATTATTTCTAAATGTAGCTGCAATGTCCTTCATTATCATGTTAGCAAAATCTTTTCACAAAACTGTTCTCTACGTTTTCATCACAAAGTATAAAAACTACGGATGATGTTAACAATGTATATTATGTTACAGGAGAGAGAGAAGAACCAAGTAACAGCCTGTCTTCTTTTATTAATAATCCATTTGACATTTTCTCCCTATGGGAGCAACATCTTAATAAAAATATGGTGTGCTTATTTACAATTACTTACAAACAAAAGCAAAATTGAATGTATTTAGGAAACATTAAATTTTGAAAGGATTATAGTAACACATTGTTAATGAATCTATAGTATATAACTTCACAATTATTGCAATGATTATTTTTAATGGCATACAAGCACGTACAAAGTCCCTTCTCTACCAAAAGAAAAGAAGTCCAGAGAACACCTACCAGCCTCTTTTTCTGTATCAACAAGAACAAGTACATGGCTATAGACATAGATTAACTATTTAGTGTAAGACCCACTAAGTTAGTTAAATTTAAATCTTAAAGCAGTCTCTCCCCTGAAATCTTTGAGAAGGCAGTCATAAAGTAATGTTAATTAGGGTATCTATTATGTGTACATCTCTCTTATAAATGCTTTATCAACAAATTCATCACCTTAAAGGGTCCATTTATATCATTTTCTAATTTTTTTATGGTTTAAGAGACTATAGTAAAATCTCAGTTTACAAGGAACCCCAGAAAAGAAGCATTTCAGAGAGCCGAGTTTTCTAAAGCTCTCAGCGGTCGATCCTTTTTCACGGTGGTTGAAGATTGTCATTTGGCACATCAATTATTGCACTCTGCCCTATTATACAGTGACGCCCTTATGGACTGTTGGGTTGCTTTGTCATTTACTGATCACACTAATGCTGGCGGGTCCCAGTCTGCTAATGCTTTTTAAAGCTGTGTGTTTTATAGATTTTCTGTTTTCTCTTCTGAGGACAAGTTGTCAGCTGTCATTTCTCATTGTCATCAGTATGTTCCCTTTATCAGCTTCTCTGGCCCTTCTAATTTGCTGCTATTAATCGGCTGCAGACTTAGAAACCAGACTACCAAATGAGGTGGGACTGCCGTTCAAGTAGGAACAAATCTGTACTGTCTTAACACACGAGCTGCTCCACATAAAACCAGGCGCCTGTGTTCGCAACGTCACGCTACCCGAAGACCCTTTTGTGGCATATTGCCTGGTTCTTAGTTGACTTCTGAACAGATGAACTTCCTACAATCAGGATACAGGTATTACCTGAGGAGACAGCAGCGTGAATTCCATGTATTAAATGAATTCAGAAATAAATAAGTGCACCATAGAAAGTCTTAATTGAATCCATATATTATATAAACATGAACTGTCAAATCAAAATGAATGGATTCAACGTGTTGTATAAAATAATTTCTTACACATTTGATGTGTAGCAAATACACTGCATGATTTAAACAAAGAGATCTATTAAGTGAACTATTACCTTTAGCAATAGTTAAATAAGCCCAAGAATATTATAACATACTATAATTAATAAGTAACTTATTAACAAGAAATTAAAAGCTATTTCTAAAAGCATTTCAATTTTGTTAATTTGTCTCTCAAGTTCAAAGAGTTTGAAGATGTAAGCTACTCTTTGAGAAGTATGACATAGATGTTTTAACTGAGTGCAAATTACTTAAATAATATAATGAATAGTTCCCAACTGTTCACAGTAGTGCCTTAATAATAACTATTATCTGGAAAAAAATTTAGATAAGAATGATGAAGATTTTTAAGCATGTTTGATATGAAGATAATACAGATTAGCCACTTAACATGGTATGGCTTGTAAAAGAAAGTTTTGCCTAAGCAACTAGACATCCCAACGCCTCAAAATCCTATTTACAGAGGAGACACCATCCTCTTGCCAAAGTTAAGAACTGGAATATTATTTAAAAAGAAAGTTACACCAAAAATAGAATTGTTAACCTTATTTAACTATATGACCATCACTGAGAATTAAAAATTGTTAGTACTGACAGGAAAAATCAGGTTTGTCTTGTATTTTGTAGTTTTAACAGCTAAAAGCTGTGTGTGTGGCTCAGAGCCATTGTTTCCACAGCATTCCCAGAAGCTGCTACCAATTCATCAGAATTGATTATAAGAGATGAATCCCATTAGCTATTTCTGCATCAAGAGAACTCATTTCAGGGTTTTCCAAAGCTGATATCTTTATGGTTTCCTTCCCAGTTTATTTTTAATGTGTTATTGCTATAGTGAAATTAAAATTTAATTAAACAATTTCTGTAGAAAAATATTGTGGGAGGCATCAACATGCAGCCAGGTACACATGTTTTGTTTTGTTTCTTAAGGATTTACTTGTATTTTATCAATCCGGTTTTATAAATCTGGGCTTTGACTCAACAGCTTATCTCAGCAGTCTGCCCTTCACGTTTCCTTCACTCAACATGGAAGTTTTGCAGGCCACTCATTTAGTGGGGGTCAACTATTGTTTTTATTTTAGTCACAGATAGCCCACGACTAGGCTGTAGAATTCATCAGAGAAGGCATTAAAACAGCTTTTTTAAACATCATTTTTCTGAGAGATGTGGCCACTTTCCATGAGGCAAGAAGAGAAATCACTACTTAGTTGGATCTTTTTCTACAAAAAGTATAAGGGTTTCTTCATGAGACATCCCCCACCCCACCCCCCAGCCCCCTCCCCTAACTGAAGCCAAAACCATTTTTCTAAACTGGAGTTAAATATCTTGATTTTCCATGTAATGATAACTTGTGTTTTTTTCTCTCTCTTAAATGTCAGTCAGAAAGTGGTTGCAAACCATTATTAATTGGTGATCAATAAACTTAGTCACACAAACGGCTTCAGTTGAAAAGGTCTTTAGATGTCAATCTGTCTGGGCATACTAAATATCTTTCTCTAATAAGAGACAGATCACAGCGCTACTTCCTACTGGGATATGGCCTCAGCATTCTACTCAACCCAGAATTCCTAACAGATACCACCAACTGGAGTTGGCATGCATCTGCTTTCCTGGAGAGTTCAGTCCTTCATTTTATAGATAACAAAATTGAACCCAGCAAGACTAAATGACAGATTAGCCTACAGGACTATTAAAAAGATGAGCCAGGGACTTGAACCCAGCTAATCAAGTATTTTGGTGCTGTGAATTATTACAGCCCATTACAGTAAGCTAATTATGTTGCATAACACTAACTTCCTCAATGATCTCTCGTTTTATGATGAACCAGAATTTGACTAGATAAAATCAAGTTCATTCTGAAATTTCATGAAGTTATCATAATTACATCGCACATTTGGAAGAAGTGAGTTGACAATCACAATTTCAAGAAAGAAACAAATCTGAACTTCCATTTGTTTAAAGAATGAAAAAACTTAAAAGTTTACAAAGGAGACATTTCAGCCATCATCATCAGAGCCTAGAAAGTAGAAACTCACATCTCTGCTAAATGGGGTTTTGAAATCCCAGAACATGATGATCCCTCCTCCACTTTGCTACCTTTCAGAGACAAAGAAGAATATGCATTTTAAGCCCTAAGTCGTGCTTCTCTATGACCACAGAGGAAAAGAAGTCATCTCAAGAGAGATTTCTGTCTTCAAGCCGTGAAGTCAGTCCCTTGAAGACCAGCAAGCTAAGAAGGAACCTCCTTTAGGAGGGCAATAAAAACTTCCACAAATTATTCAGAGTATGTGTTACTTCAAGCCCATGAATGTCAAATTAAAGTTTAACATTTAAGTTGAAAAAAAAAAAAGAAATCAGGGCAGGATAATTTTAATTTTCCCTTTGTTTCTTAGGAAAAAGCAACTAAGAACTTTATCAGTTAAAGCTGATCCATTTTGAACATGAGTTGTCTTAAGAAAGTAAAGCTGAAGATGTTTCTCTAAACAAAGTACACAAAGAATTAGTAATGTGAAGGCTTATCCTTTTTTATCTAGTTATTCCAGGGGTGAATTTTAAGTTCTTTTTCTCCATTTCAGAAAAAAAAGGGGGGCGGGATTCATACTCAGAGTTTACTTTATAATTTCTGTAACCACTTAATGTGTATTGAGATAGAATGATACCAAATTGTTGGTCTGAGATTTAAATTGCTTAAAATCTTATTTTCAGAAAAAGCACCATCCCACTGATAAAATTAAGAATTGGAACATTTTAAAGAAAAAATAAAGTTACACAAAAAATGCAATCGCTAAACTTATTTTACTATATAAAAGCTTATAATCGTTTACGCTCTCTTGAAATGGTCAAAAAGAGAGGACTGGGATTCACGGTCAAGAACATTTGACAGATCTCTGAGATAGTGTTTAAAATGTCTTTGCTATATAAGCTACACGAAACAATTTTCTTCACACAGTGATGGAACTTATTACTCTCTGTATAAGGTATTTTGATAATGCATAACTCTAATGACAGAATTTAAATTGGATGAGGACGCCAGAAAAGAAGAAGCAAAAGAATGGGTTCAAGAGAAAACTAGAAATAAGCGAATGTGGTAACCCAAATTGGTTATTTCAGTAGATTCAAGATGTAATGATCACTTCTATTTGGAGAACTACAGTTATTGCTCAGGTCCCAAGGAGAAAATAAGTTTGAGGTCTAATGGGAGGATAAAGCTTGAAACAGGAAGAGACAAGTATCTCTTGGAGACTTCAGAAAGTGCTATATGTAGAGGTCTTAGAATAGTGAAATTTGGTAAGAATCGCATCATAGTATATGACTGGACTGGGATTAGCTGGGTAGAGAGTATCTTTCAGGAAAATCATATAGGAAAAGGAGGGACGTGCTCTAAGAGGACAGGGATCAAAAAGTTAAAGAGAAGAAACTGAAGAAAAGGGAAAGGATAGGTGCAAGTTAGGGCAATATGGTTTCAAGTCTAGAGAAAAGTCTTTGGGGGCACCAGAGTCAGGGCAGGTCCCAAGTCTTTGGGAGATGACAGAAGTACACTATAGATGGCAACCCTGGGGGCCATCTGATGACCAGGACTAGAAAGGTTAGAAAACAGGAAGAGCAGATTTGCCAAAGAAGCTGAAGGCCCTCAGCTTGATTAAGGGACCAGCCAGATAAGGGTAGTTAGAGATGATTTCTTTAAAGAAATGAGGGAGAATCCCGTCAGAATATTTTAGGAGGATGTAGGGAAAGGATGATGAGACAAAGGGCTTAGGTCCTGGAACAAGTGTGGCTAGTGCTTTCTAAAATAAATTTTCGTGATCTTTTCATGAGAAGTTACCATTATAAAATTCTATGTCTTATTATAGATACTAGCAATGAAAATTCCTTAAAAATGCAAAAGTGTTTGTGCGTTTGTTTAAAAGAAAGCAGGCAAGAGAGAGGTTGGGAACCTTTGTCTTACTGTGAAACAGATCTGGGAATAACATTCCAGCTGAGGAATATTTTAGTGCTGGCTGGAAAAAGTGAGAGACCTCAACTTCAGGTATGTGTGAAGAAATTGAGGTAAGTCATAAATCACTCCTACAAGGTACTCATAAGGTTTTATCTGTCAATAAGGCCATTTTAGGTAATAAAATTACTATTCTTTTAAAGTGTTTTTAAATTGTTTTTATAGATACTTCAGTTACCCCAAAGTTATGGAAAGCAGGCTACCATTCTGCTAATATTCATGACCACATACATTCAAAATTGTGTGTGTACATGTGTGGTTGTAGTTGTGGGGAGTGAGGTGTAAGAGGGATCATAAAGGCAAATAATCAAGAAATACACAACTAAGTGAAAGGTCATGATAATTGACATTTTGAAAATAACTAGTCTTATAGTTATTAAGTAATCCTTTTTCTCTCTGATAAAATGAATAATTTCAAAGGTCCTGTATGTTGTTAATGGACACATGTATAGATACAAAAGAAAAACTTAGAAGGAATAATAAATCATTCAAGGGTCATCTATCCAAAATAAAACAAGGCCATATAATTATTTAACAGCAAAGCCTATCAATATGATTTTACAACAAAAGTCATTCAGGGGATGCTGGAATGGCTCAGTGGGTTGAGCACTCACCTTGCAGCCCTGGGATCCGAGGATCAAGTCCCGGTCCCTGCCTGTGCAGACACATGTGCTGAACTGGGGTGTGCTTCCCATGTGGGAGGCCCTCAGTTCGGTTCCAAGTGGGATAAGCTTCCCATATGGAAGGCCCCCAGTTAGGCTCCTGCCCCAAGCAGTGCCACATTCACCTGTGTAGAATGAAATTATGTCACAACTAATAATATGGAACTATGGAGACTGCTCTGGGCCCTCCTCTCTCTGTCTCTCTCTCTGTCAAAACAATAAAATAAATCTTTAGGGAAAAAAAAATCATTAAAAAATCATCCATAATTAGGCAAAATATTTTATGACCATTTTTCTAAGGTTATATAAATACTATTTTTTAATGATTCACGTTAAATGTAATTCTTAATGTTTTTCAATGTTATAAATTGTTACAATAACCACACTGGGACAATTTTTATAAGTGGCAAGCCAGTGACTGGATAAGGGGCAACAATAGGTTAAAAACATAAAAATTATTTTTAGTTAAAAAAAAAGGCATAACTCTAGCAAAGGAATAACACTTGGACAATAACTTATTAAGAACATAGAGAATCAGAAGTTTTAGAAGATTAGAAAAACAATTTTTTTTTTTTCAGATTGACTTAAAAAAAGTATATCCACACATGACTACAAAAGCAAACACTATACTGGAAGCAGACATTTAATTGACTCCCCAAAGGGGTTTAGATTTACAACCTAAACTCACCATCTTTCTTCCCAGAAGCCATTTTTCTGTTGATAATAAAATTGTTGGCCTGTTTGGTCTTCCAGTTAACTGATCCATTTATGCCATCAGCACAGCTTAATAAAAAGGCTTTACAGAATGAAACAAATGCATAATAAATGACATTAATGTTAAATTAAAATGACTCATAGATCACCTACTATTAGCTGGGATCACATTCCTTCCAGCCCAGCTAGATGTATGATTCCATTCAATTAATATCTGTTGCCTATCAGCACAAGGAATATATGGGAATACCAGGTAAATAAAACATAAGTCCTGACCCTCAAAGAGCTCACAATCTATAGGGGTTGATAACTCATGTATAGAAATATATGTGTAATATATAATATATATAATAATGACACACAAATACACAGTGGTATAAAGCATGTGTGCTACAAAAACACTGGGGTGGGGGGTGGCGGCGGGGAGCAATTATCTCTGGTTAGGAATGTTGTGATAAGTTTAAAGTACCTTAAATTCAGAGTTGAGTTTTAGAAACATTACACTGGCAGCAATGAATAGAAATGGGGTTATGGGAAATTAAATAGAGTACTATCTCTGGAGTGTAGAGTAGCAGTCGGCCCCATAATTAAGCAGCTGAAAAAAAAATGAAGTAAAGATGAGGCCATATAAGACATTATGGAGGTAATCTTGACAATACTTTTCAAATTGCTGGATGTGGGCTAAAAGGAGAATCAAAGATGGCTTTGAATTTTTAATCAAGAATGATAAAACAGTGGTACATTAGGAAACCCACCAAAAAGGAGTTGGTTTCAGGATAACGATGATCCATTTAATTTGGAATATGTTAAATATGGGGTACCGGTTGGATATCCAAGTGAAACAATCTAAGAGGAAAACAGAAATAGAGCTCTGGTTCATAGGAGGATCTAACGGGGTTTCCAATGCAGAGTTGAAGTTTATCCCCAGAGAAATGGCTCTTGAAGCCGATCCTCTCAGTGGAATTCCTTAGAGAGATCATACTCCCGGGTCATACACATTAGGCCCTCATGTCTGAAGTGGTATGGAGAAAATATATATTCGATATATATTCGTATTCTTGACCCATTTGTCTATTTCCCATCACATAAACCACCAGTCTTATTACTTCCTCTCCCGTTTTTCATCCTTACCTTTCAGACTTGATATTTGGGCACCATTTTCCTAACTACAACACTGGGTCTGCATCCCATTCTCCCTCTAGCTATCACAGGTATGTTCCCTCTGGGTTTAGCTCAGCCAAGAACCCCCTAGGGTGTACCTTACAATTTTTTCCTAGCTCCTGGAGCTGAAATATATGAAGAAGGAACAAATAAAATGTGGGAGGAGCAGCAAAGCAGAAGAACGTGTTAATAAACACATTTACATAGCAAAAGCTGGGGACAACTCAGCATAGAAGAGACAACAGTCAGAGAAACTGAACAATTTTGCTGGAAAAAAAAAATCAAAGAGGCTAAGAGCTTAGAAAAAAGATCGCTAGATGTGGAAAATGAGAAGTTAAGGGTGACTCTTGGAAAGTGGTGTTTCCACTGAGGTGTAAGAGTAGAAGACAAACTTCAAAAAGGTCAAGATGTAGAGGCAGCAAATTCAGTGAATCTTTCAAGAACATTGGCTAGAATAAAGCAGCAGAGATATATGATACGATAGACTGAGGAGTAGATAGGTAAGGAGAAGTGTTGGTTATATTAGTGTGGGATTTTGTTCATAAGCTGCATAAGCTGGGGGAAAAACATAAAAAGATAGAAAGAGTCTAAGGATAAAGAAAAGAAACATAAATGATGAGACATAATCAAAGAAAAACTAGAATGGGTAGGACCAAGCATAGACAGGTAAGGAAAAATATTTTAGAAAATAAGGACAAGTGAAGACAAACATTTGCTGGGATACAGGAAACAGTGTTGAAAAGGCTCCTCAATTAGTAAATCAGAGATGAAATGTGTATTTCCTTGTCAAACTGAATTTTGGGTAAAATTCTGAACCTATACCAAATTATGAGAAATACCAAATTACCATCTAAAGTAAAAAAATAACACAATTCAAAACCCAAGTTATTAAAAATAAGCAAACAAAACCACAGGTGATCATTTCAGTGGTACGTGGGAGGGAAAATCAAAGGCTCTAAAACCCCAAGCCAAAGAACAAGTTGGCTGGCATTCCATTTTTAAAATATGTAAACTTAAGTGTGCTAATTTATGTCTACTAAAAGACCAATCTTATGGCTGATTCGCCTAATAAGTGGTTGATTCACTTAATAACTGAAATTATGTCTTTTTAAATCTACATGAAAAATACAGTAGTCATTTTCCACATAATTTAAGCTAAAATAGGATCAGAATGTTCATAGTCTCTTGTGGCAAAATATCCTACCCCTCAGGATTCTCCTGATCACTGGGTTCCAAATGCAACATGCTGGTTACATACGAATCACCCAGGCAGCTCTCTTAAAAATACGTATTCACACATATCCCAACAAATACATAATAAAAACATTTAGAAACACACATTCATGACTCCACCATAGGGAGTCTATGTAGGGGGGTTATATATTTTTATCAAGTGATTCTCACACACAAATCTGAACTCTAGAAGGTGAAGAGAAGACCTACAGAACTGAAGTCACATCATATGCACCAAATGTAGGGCTGACCATAGTACTGAAAACCTCACCCACTCCTACCTTCAACTGGCCCACAAATGCAGCCAGTTTACCAGGGCAGGTAAGTCAGTGCCGGATAGTGGGAAGTCCAAACCTCAAAAAGCAGGAAAGCAGGTGGCCAAATTCTTCTCTATAACATTCCAAAGAACAGCGATAAGAAACATCAAATCATCACATCACTGATCCTGAGCTAGGTGCTGTCATGTACATTGTCTGGTTTAATCCTTACAAAATGAAATGAATCTATTAACATGTCTGAAGATTATAAAGGCTTGACCTTAAAGGAGAATGGAGAAAATCCTGTAGGATAGGAGGCATTCTTTAGAATTATCCACTTTTCCATTGACTGGGTAGTTACCCTAAAGAAAGAATGGGTTGAGTGTCCAGACATCATCCTTTTTATTTTTTTCTTTATTCTAGCTCAGTGGTTCTCAGACGATATTGTACATAAGAATTACTGTTCAGAGTTATATACACAAAAATACACATATTGTATTTTATGGGCGATTTAAAGGATTTACTAGGATAACTGAACTCACGGGATTTTTTGTTTTATACTCTGGCGTTTAGAACCTCACTAACCCAGCATTAAGATTTATGCTACTGCACACCCTTGTCAGGTGAACCAACGTATTCCTCATCCTTTCCAGTCCTGGATAAGGGCAGTCTAGTTGGCTTTCACAGGATTCAAAATACAAATCTGATGGGTGCCTCAATGGTTATAAAGTATAGGCAGGGTCAAATAGTTTGAACACTTTCTGCAGATGTTACTCCACTTTAAGGCCAGCATTGGTTTGAGCCATTCATTTTTTATTAATTGATATTGATCCATTTGAAGTCCTACTTTGACCATAGAAGACCACAGCCCAATAAATCTAAATAAAAAGGCAAATGTTTACGATTCTACTCACCAGATAGTGTCTCTAATGGCAAGATGCAACACCATGTATATTGTGTCTGCTTAAACATTCAAATCTCACACGTTGAGAGAGAAATCTCAATAACATGAAAGTAACTCTTTGTATTTAATGGTGTGCCTAATATCAGAGATCCATTCAACTAACTCCTTATATTAAAGATTACTGTAATCTGTACATTGGAAAACGCAGAATATTCACTGAAAAAAAGCGAATACTTTAAAGTTTAATTTTCATTAGAAAAGGGCCACAGCATTTTTGTGTGTTTTAGAACAAATTTCCTTTGTTAGGATGGCAACTTTTCAAATATTCTATACATAACTTTCCAAGATTAATTCTAATGTGAAAAAAAGTCAACCTGTACAGACTGGATCTTGGACTCTTTCTGAAGATAATGGGCCATCCTCGGAAATCTTGAAAGGAACTTCACTGTGCTCACGGGGATTCTGATAATCTAAGCTACAATTGTACCTTGATATGAGTTTTGCTCTAACCCATAAACATAAAAGCAAAGAATAACATGCAGACTGTGTTTACATAGCCCCAACTGGGCTTATTCACACAATTAGCTAGCATATCAAGGTATACAATTTATTCAATTCCTCAGTGCTTCCTCACAAAAATCATCAAAGCCAGAATTACTCCAAAGGTGGCTGGCATGCCCTTAAATTCCCTACAAACCATACAATTCTCAAAGTCTGCCTTAAAATTCTAGATTCATTTTGAGTCTTGTGGCAGTATGACTACATTTCACTTGGCCTGGGGCAAGCACCCTCTGAAGAGCGATTACTCTCACTGAAACCTGAATAATTTGCTGACAGGGGAAGGAGGAGTTTGCTACTTAATAAAAGCAATTCAAGAGTTATGAATGGTGACTGATTGCTGATGAGCTAATCAGCATATCAAGGGATAGAAATAATACGTAACTTATTCTAACATCACTGTCCAAGCAAATAGTAGGATATGCCAAATGAAA
>PVKE010003227.1:0-74162 GCA_004027555.1 Craseonycteris thonglongyai
AGATCCCAAATCTCTAATTTTAAAACAAACAAACAAAAATGGCTTTTTCCCCAAGTTAAACTACCAGTCATTAGCAGAGCTGGCAATAGAAGCAAACTCTGCGGTTACCTGATACGTGATGGATTTGCCGAAGCATGGAGTTGCGTCTCATGTGTCCTACTTAAGAGCAGGGGATCTTGGGCAAACAACACTCTTCCTCATTGCTCTCCTCCAAAGACAACTAGGAGGGACAGACATTCTGGTACTACTTTCTGTTCTTTCCCGAGGTATACTCTGTTCCAAAGACACAGACCCAATCTAAAATCCCTTCACTAAATGAGGGAATGTTTACCTCTCTAGGTAAAGGAATGTTTCCATTTTCTAAGTGGACCCAGTCCTTGCACAACTTAAAAGTGTCAAGCTCCAGACAAAAAATCATCATCATCATTATCATCTATGCCAACCCAATCTAACCTGACCGAGCCTACCAGGCGGAAAAGCTTCTAAAGTTTGTCCCAAAATTCACGCAAGATTTGAATTTTGCATCATTTGTGCGGTAAAGTGTTGCCAACCAAAAAAAAAACAGACAGAGTGACAGCTGACAGTTCAGGGTTTTTAAAAATGGAGCGCTACATGAAAAAACAATGCGTTTTCATTGTTGAGCAATGAAAATGTACAATTTTTAATTATAAACCTGTGTTTTCTATCAAAATTACTTCTTGCGTGAATTTTGGGACACCCTTTACATAAACAGCCATGGAAGATCCCAGGATGGATCAAACTCTGTGATTCATGATATGAAGGGAAAAACGAAGCCCCATGCTAATGCCACTTGAGTGACTCCCACCACAGACCATCAAAAGATTCTAGCAGTTCCTAAGTTTTATAAGTGTTTAGAAAAAAATGACTAAGCAAGTAATAATAGCTGCTATCACAATTAGTATAAATACAGGGCCCGGCAGAAATAACGCCTTTTTCAAGTAGTATAGTGAGCTTGAGTGTGATATTGTTATGTTTCAGAATTACATGCTGATGATTTTGTCATTATCATGAGGGGCGTTACTTCTGCCAGACGCTGTATCTTCTCACAGCATCCAGTGAATGACACTAACTTGGCCGTTAGAGCTCTTCACCTCAGCTGCTGTCCCTCTTACCTTTTTTCACTGCACCCTGGCCATAATGGCCTCACTTTGACCTATGGACATGCTAAGAAATTTCCCAAGTCTCAGACTCTCTCTGTGCTGTTTCCTCTGTCTTCAAGTTCAGCTCAAAAGGCACTCCCACAGAGCCCTTCCCTGTCCCTGGTAATTTTCTTTTAATCTTACTTTATATTTTCATCGCGTCTACTGCTACTTGACATTACTATAGAAAATTTGTCTGTGGACTGCCTGTCTCCCTAACTAGATCTTATATGCTCCCTGAAGTGAGGTCCTGACCCATTTCATTTTGCATTACGAACTCAGCACCTAGAACAGGCTCAGTAAACACTTACCGATGTAATTAATTTTCAGTTTCCATGTACCCAAGGGCTCCACTGGGAACATGCTCTCTGCTATATGCTTTTTTTTATACCACCACCATAAAGTGCTAAAGAAATTGCTTTTGCTTTGCAGCTCACAGAATCAGCAAGCCCCTTTGTCACAGTGATCAGCCATGCTTGACCAGCTTGCTGGTATGGATTTTCAGGGCCTCACCCTCTTTAATGCAAAACCAGCCAAATACAATGGGGAACTGACCATCAGGACAGGTTTTAGAAAACAACTTACAAGGTCAGACATCAGTACAAGGCAACTAACTAGACGATGGGACTTGAGACAGGAAGAAACGCCTCATTTGCATGTGGGGAGAGCACTGGAAGAAAAAGTGTAATGGAGGAAGAGGACAGAAAACTTCCAGTCCCCAATTTCTTGCACCATAAATAGAACTGGTCTCTGTCTGTCACTTTCTGTAATCTCCCACAGAAACCCCAGAGATTGCTGAGGGCCTCTTACGAGGCCACATGATCAGAGAGATTGAAAAGCTCCAGCCAAAAATGGGAAGAGTGGAAGCTCAGAGCACACTTCAGTGCATCAGCTGGCTGCGATAAAGCAGGTGGGAGCGGCTCTTCTCGATAGCATTTCACTGGTTTCAAGTGTATGCTTTTAGAAAGAGATGATGAGCACATGAATACATGTGGAGAACTATCAGACACCAGATAGTTAGATGGCTTGGATTTGCCAAGCCTGCAGAGTTTCGGACACGGAGAACCAGTCCTGAGAATAAGCCCTCGTTTGTTGATTCACTGGGAAAACTTATTACAGCAAAAGAATACAAAGCAAAGTCAGAAAAGGGAAAGGTTCAGGCAGCAGAGTCCAGGGAGGACCCAGCACAAGGAGTCCTCTCCCAGTAGATATAAATGGGATGCACTTCATTGCTCTAGCAAGGAGCTGTGACAACATGTATGAAATACTGTCTATCCGGGAAGTTTGTTAGGGACTCGATGTCCAGGATTTTTATGGGGGGCTGGTCACATAAGCCCCTCTGCCTATGATGTGTCACGATTCCAGATTTCTAGGGGGGAAGCAGATTATGTGTCATATAAACCATATTATTTGCACAATTTAGCAGAGCGAGCCCCTCTTCTAAGGGTTGGGACTCTCCCAATATCCAAATTCCCAATGCCAGTCATGGGTTAACCTTGCAAACAGGCCTTCGTAAGCGTAGCATTCTCAAGCCGGCTATGCCTACCCTTTCTGCACAGTCTTACACCACACCCAAGTCTATTGCAGCTACACAGTGTGCTGCTGCCAAGACGGGCCTGTCTCACACAGCACACATGACAGAAAAGGCAGGAAGCAGCCGCTGACAGCTCTGTGTCCTGGCCACTACCAAGGGGCATGTTGTTGGCAGGGATGCAGGAAGAATCACACGGGATACCAGCACATAGGAAGAGACAGAGGTCTCCAAGAGCACACAGCAGGGCAGGAACTCTCCTCCCAAATCAGAGAAGAGGCAGGTCCACACAACAGAATAGCAGCTGCAATGAGCGAAGTCAGGGACAGCCAAGCCAGGGTGGTCAACCCCCAGTGCAAGGACAGCCCTTGAGATATGAGAGTCTGGATCCGGAAAGGGGATGGAGGTGATGGCCACAGGGTAGAAACCGAACAGCCACAGGAGGAAGATGGGGCCTACGCGCAAGAGCGAGATAGAAGATTAAACATACAGTATCTTTTCACTTCCACATGATGACCATTGGCATCCACCTAATGGTTATTGTTTTTAAAATAATTTGTTTTTATAATGCTGTGAAAACAGTGACAGACAGACTTTAGCAAGGGAAGCCCATTTTGCACCTCTAATATTTCCAGGAGAGGTAGAGAGTGAAGGAAGAGAGTAGAAGGGGATTAACTTTCAGGGTGCAATGTGGCTACAAAAGTAATATTCCTGGAAATTACCTATGCAATTAAACAGGGTAGAATGACCAGGCATTACAATCACATACATCATTTGATGACAGATAACAGCCACTTTTATCTTATTTATTGATTTTTGTAGAAGGCATGGCAATCACACTTAGTTTTTATTCATAAGGACAAGAAATCATCAATTTTCATGAGCTTTTGCAAAGTGTAATATGGTATAGTACCAAGAAACCAATAAACATCTAAGTTTAAGGATTGGTGAAATGTTTATAAATGGCCAGATCATAAATATTCAACTACTCTGCCTGTGTAACGTGAAAGCAGCCATAGGCAATATGAACATGCCAGTAAAATTTTATTTACATAAGCTGTGGGCTAGACTTCAGCCCATGGGCCATTATTTGCTGACCATTGGTCTAATTCATACAAGGGCTGTCCAGAAAAAATCAAGCCATTGTCAATATAAGGAGACAGTTACATGCCTGGATACTCTCTGGACAGCCCTCTTATACAGAACTTCTAAGAGGCAGAAAAGGGTCTTGGATGGTTATTTAGGTTTTTAGCTAAACTGCTGTTGACTCACCTGACAGAAATTATATTATCATGGGCCAGATAAAGAATTTCAGGAGCTTCTAGCCTCACAGGAGGCTACTAGAAACGTGTCAGGGACAGAGAATCACACAAAACCAATTAAAATAAAATAAGGCCTTCACTTCCAGACACCAGCAATAGGATTCAAACTTCAATGAGTACTCAAAAGAAGAAACACAAATATATATATATATATATATATATATATATATATATATATATGAAAAATACCAAATATTTAGACAGAGAATGTAAAACAGGAATACTCATATATATTTTTGTGAGACTGTTAACTTATAATGCTTACCAAGTCTTAAGATACTTATACTAGAGACTTCTAGTCATAAAGAGCAAAGGTTCACTCTCTGGAGAGACTGAACCAAAATATGTTTGGAAACTAGAATAGCGGGGAAGGTAGAGAAGTGGAAGAGAAGTTCCCTACTCAAAATTTTAAAAGGCCCCAATCACCACTTTTGAGGCAGAGTTTTACCAGAGATACTTTTAGTTCCCAGGGCAGGACATGGAAAGATTAATCTCTGAGGAAATGAACCAAAGAGAAAAGATACAGACATCTGGGGTCCTCTCATGTCAGCTTTGCTGTCCTGTGAGGTGCCCCAGCATCTGTCCCACTCATCCATAGCCAACCTGAGTGTTCCAGATAGCTTCCCCATCAAATACAAAGCAACACCTAGACTACCAGACATTTGAGAAAACATTCTAATTTAAAAAAAAAACAACCAGAGGGCACCAGCATTATGGACACACTCAATAGTTTGGTGTTTACCTGGAGAGGAGGGAGGAGGGGGGAGGGGGAGTTGTGGGGGGAGGGGGGAGGGGGCACCAGATATATGGTGGTGGAGGGGGACCTGATTCTGGGAACTGGGCACATAATGCAATGCATGAATGATGTGATGAGGACTTGTACATTGGGAAACTATCTAATTGTTACCAACCAATGTCACCCCATTAAATTTAACAATAAAATATAATAATATTAAAAAAAAAAAAAGCTCTCACTAAATACTCACTGAATGGAATTTGGTTGAATAAAACTTACCTGTTATTAGAAAAAAAAAAGAATGACTTCAGTCATTTATAATCATTGCTCACAATTATTTCAGATTCTATTAGTAGTTCTATTTATTATTAGTCTAACTCTTTAATGTGTTCTATGAAATACAATTTTCTTTCAGTTGTCATAGGTACAGTAGTGATAATTTGGGAGAAACTTGTTAAAGGCTACTTGCCACACGGTATGTCCTCATTTTAAAATGTCTTCATTTGAAAACATGTTTTTGATTTATATCAGAATGTGGCGCATATCTTCAGATTTTATGGGGATTATTCTTCTCTGGTGTGGGGTGAATAGCTGTAGATGAGATCCTTTATCATGAAGACTTTGCAAAGCCAGTCATGTCTCATCGATTTAATAATAATGCACAGTAACCAAATATTTTCTACAAAGGTGAATTTTATTCTTTTGAATTTTTACTTAACTTAAAAGTAGTAATGTACCTAAGACTAGAATCTATTATTAAAAAAAAAAAAAACTATCCCCCAAAATGCCAGGTGTTAAAAAATACTTACTGTGTACAAAAATACTGTTTGAAGTTTATAACAGTTTTTTACCAATTCTTTGATTTTGAAACTTTATATATAGTGCCTATTGCGGTTAACATTATTTCATTCAAATAAATAAAAATGTGTTTAAAAAAACAACAAAAAAAAAACCCCAAAAAAACCCCACCAAATTCATTGAAAGGGAAAGAACAAAACTGAGAGAAAAAAGAGAAGATGCAGACAACAGATGATTTCATAAGTTTTAAAATTTTTAATAAATTTATGATAGATAAAAAATATTGATTTATGTAATCAGAACTAGAACAGGATGCTGTTTTGTTTTTTTAAAGAAACCTTGAGAGAACAGGAAGTTTTAGAAATAAAGACTAAAATAAAAGAATTAACACATTCGGTAGAGGAGCTAAATATAAAGTGGGGAAAATCCTCCAGAAAATAAAGGAAAAAGATGAACAGAAAGATAAGAGAAAAGTTAGACATGCTGAGAGGGGAAATCAATCACTAAAGTGCAAATTCCAAGTAATGTTCTAGAAGAAAAGTAGGGTAGTATGGGGGAAACAGGGACTATCAAAAAATAGTCCAAGAAAACTTCCCAGACAAGACAGACATAAATTTCCCAATGGAAAGAGTCCATTGCAGGGTCCGAATCAGGAGGAAATATGGTGTGCACCAGGCACGAGAAGTGTCAAGACACAGGACAGAACGCAAACTCCACAGACTTCCAGAGGGGCGCCCACGCCACATCCAGGTGCAAGAATGCCCCCGGACTTTTCAAAATAACACTGAAAACCACAAGATGAAAGAACAAAATCTTTACATTTTGAATGAATTTTCAAACCAAGAATTTTATATTCAACTAATTTATCTTTCAAGTGTGAAGGCAGAATGAAGATATTTTTCCCCCATTCAAGAATTTCAAAATTTTTCTCCATACATACATGAAACTACAAGGAGATAAGCTCTACCTGGAGGAGGTAATAAACCGAGAAAGAGGAAGGTATGGAATCCAGGAAATAGAAGATTCGGCACAGGAGAGGAGAAAAGGATCTTCCCAGGGTGATGGAAACAGGCGGCCTCAGATAACAACAGAGCAGCAGGCCCAGAGTGCAACCGGCCAGACAGCAGCTGGCGAGAAGGCTCCAGGGAGAATGCTGCTCAGGAAAAATGGAGCCAACAAACTCTCTGACCTGCTGGCCATAAGAGGGATTCTCATGGAAAGTTGCGGGCTGAATTTTGGTGAGGAACAATAGCTTTGTCTGATGTGTTCAGGGATATATTTCCAATACCCTGAAAGTCTTTGTAAATGTTTAATTAAAACTGATAAGCAAATATGAAAAGTAAATTCTGAACTCTAAGAACAAAAAGATGTCAGAAAGGCAATTTAGTATCATACCATTTTACTAGAGGGCTAAGCAGTGTCTTTAAGGAGTAAGCACTGATTTAACTTAAAAAAAATCAGGATATTAGGATTCTGACATTAGGATATTAGAAGGATGGGGAAAGGAAGTGCGTGTAGCAAGAATTCCTGGTAATGGTGGTGTGTAGTGTCAAAAAGTTAAATTCCCAATCTTCTGTAATAAAGAATCAGTAGGGGGAAGATGGGATGGCTCAGTGGGTTAAGCACTCACTTTGCAGCCCCGGGGGACCGAAGATCGAATACCAGCCCCGGCCCGTGTGAACCCATACGCTGAACTGGGGAGTGCCCCCAGTTCGGTTCTCACTGGGGTGAGACCCCGGCCCAGTTCCTGCCCTGTACAGCCCCGCCCACCTGTGGAATGAAACTATGTGGAAAAACCAATGATGTGCAACTATGGAGACTGTTCTGGGCCCTCCCCCTTCTCTCTGTCTCTGTCTCTGTCTCTCTCTCTCTGTCAAAAACAATAAAAATAAATCTTTAAGAATCAGTAGATAATGCTGAAAATTGCAAGCTAAGGAAAGGCAGCACAAACACGTTAATGAGAAGTATGAAGATATTATATTGGAAGATACAGCTAAAACAGATGAAATTATTTCCATTTGAGAAATGTATGTCAGGAGGAGGGGAATAGATTAGGACAAGGCAGGGGACTTGTTTTGTTAGAAGTTTTGTATTTTTCAACTTCTGAAATTATGTACCTGCCCTAATTTTATAAAAATAAAAGTTAAACCTAAGTGCTTTTACTTTAGAACTAGCCAGTCTATATCTAAGAAACCCGCCCAAAAGAATAATTAGAGATGCAGAGATTTATGTTCACTGAAATGCCCTTCATAATAGAAAAAAAAGGGGAAATTTTTGAAAATAGGGATCGAGTTGATGATATAAGAGAATATTATGTAGTTATTCAAAACAATATATAAAGCTTTTGAAGAATAATAAAAACATAAAAGAATGTTCCTTTAAAAATTAGGATTTAGGGAAGCTGGGATGGCTCAGTGGGTTAAGTGCTCACTTTGCAGCGCTGGGGACCAAGGATCGAATCCCGGCCCGGGACCAAGGATCGAATCCCGGCCCGGGCCCGTGCGGACCCATATGCTGAACTGGGGAGTTCCCCCAGTTCAGTTCTCTCTCTGTCTCTGTATCTCCCTCTCTCTCTCTGTCAAAACCAATAATAAAAAAAAAATTAGTATTTAAGAACTATACAGAGGGATGCCAGGATAGCTCCATGGGTTGAGTACTTGCCTTGGAACTGCAAGGAACCAGGGATTGGATCCCGGCCATGGCTGGTGCAAACCTATATGCTGAACTGTGGTGCAGTTGGTAACCACCAAGCACCAGATAAAGGTTCTCGCCTCCCATGTGGGAGGCCACCAGTTCAGTTCCTGCCCTGTACGGCCCCACATCCACCTGGTATGGAATGAAACCACGTAGTAACTACGGTAATGATGTACAACAATGGAGACTGCTCTGGACCCTCCCCCCTCTTCTCTCTCACCTCACAAACAATAGAATAAATCTTAAAACAACAACAACTGTAGAGTACAATTATAATTTGTATGCACTACACATATAGAAAATAGACTAGAAAGACATAGTCACCTGTTAGCAGTCATGTGCTCTAGATAACAAGATTACAGGTCATTTTTAATTCTTATTTATTCTTTTCTGCATTTTCCAAATTTCCTACAATGAATCTGTATCACTTTGTCAAGCATTTTTAAAACAATACTGTTAATTTTTTGACCAGAAAAAAAAAGAAAATTGGAAAACAAATTTGGTATTTCTCTAGAGAAAAATCACTGAATTTGAAATATTTAATGGCTAAGAAGAAAAGTGAAAGGGAAATCGATGCACAATGGCAGAAAGACCCAAAAAACAAACAAACAAAAACCTCATAAAATAAAGTATGCTTGGCTCCTGCAATATTTACAATCACATCCGAATCACCAAAAAGGTCTCATCTCTTATTAAACTATTTTACATTCTTGAGCCTTAAAGTATTCTCATCTTTAAAAAGATCCCTATGTGTGACCTTTTGGCTTAATGTTCAATGAAATTCTATTGTCCCACCTGTGGGCAGCTTCTCTGAATGTGCTTTAGATTTGAGCCAACCAGCATCTGAAGCCCTGGCTCAGGCCTTTGCCAACTTGAGATCACACAGTATCTCCTACCCTGACACTCCCTGTCTATTAAATTGGGATCATTATTTTTCAGGTTAGCTCTAAGGACAAGTAAAGTACTTTAAAATGATCATTTGTGCCTGGGATATAGAAATCCATAAAAAAAAAAATAGTGGCTATTTCTTGGTTCTGGTTTATAAACACCCTACAAATCTAATTGGTTTAGCCATATTTGACAATAGAAACGGTGTACTCATCTCTTCACTGACATTCTACCAGAATCAACTAATTGAGACGTGTGCTAGGTTTGAGAATGGGTGACAGGCAAAAGTGACTTCAGAGAGCTACACAGCAGTGACTTGATCACTGTGCCAAATTTTTACAACTTCATCTTTCTCAACAAAGTGGCTATTTCAAAGAGAATCTGATCAAAATTGCAAAGGATTTGTGTGAGCTCATTTTTATTAAAAAAAAAAAAAGCTTCAAGAGATGTAAGAGCTATGCAGCAGTAAAATAACAGAAAGCTAGACTGTTGGAAATTAAATGAATCAGAGCCTTATCAATTAGACTGGCATTGACCAAGGTCAGTGTGTTACATCCACACAAAGTCTACCTAGGTAGACTTTCATTGTAATTTCTGACAGTGCTCTAAATATCCTTAGTAGTACATTCAGTGCTTCTGCTTTTAGTTTCTATTGCCCAAATCTGTAGGATGGCAAAGTATAAAAGTAAAATGTAAATTTGAAGGATAAAGAAGCTTTGTACTATAATTAAGAGACTGCGGAGAAGACCAGAGATGGAAAAATGTTTCTTCTGTACTTAAATGTGATCAGGGAGATAAGATTATGGAAAGAATAAGGTTCTGTTCATTTCTGGCAAAATGACTATTTTGAGAAGATTACTAAACAGATGACTTAAGAGTATGAAGAATACCAACTAAACCAATATTATTCACAACTCCCTCTCCCCTTTGTAAAAAGGGTACTATACTAGATCAGGAATGGAAGGACTAGAGGAAAATGTGAAATGTCTTCTGATGTGATCTCTTGACTTTAGTTCTCGAATGATATGCTTGTGGGTAAGGAGTGAAAATGATAGGCTAACTGGTGGTATTTGTATCTGATTGAGCAATTCTACTAAAACAATGCAGATCAATGAACCTGTGTCAACCTGCAAGTTGTCTCTAGTGCTAGATCACCATGTCTCTTCTCATTAGATTACTGACTGAAAGTCCAAATGGAAATATTGATGATCCATCTGGGTGAAACAAAACCCTGATAATTCAGGGGACAGCAAAAACCTTAAAGAGTCCATATAAAATTTAAATATTTAAAAAATAAGCAAAATAATATTGAATAGAGGTGAAGGTACAAATCCCACACATAGTCTGGGACTACAAATAAAGTATGAATTACTGAGGAGCAAGAGAGGAGTGGGACTAGGGAGACAGCTGGTTTACCAGCAGTCCATAAGGAAAGACTGGAAGGTGTAGCCCTAGCCCGAGCCACCGTGCCGTGTGGCTGCTGTGATTCAGGCTGGATTAAGCAAGCCCAGTGTGTGCAGTAGAAGAGGGCAAATGTCCTCTTTCCCTCTAAGCACTGGACTGTTCCATTCTGTTTCTAGAGGAATGACTGCAGTTCTGAAGTCCAACCACAAATACAGTCTTGACAAATGAGCATGCTCAGTGGAGGGCTTCTGGAGAGGCAAGGGATCCAGACACTATAGCAGAAGTAGGTGGGTGCCAGATGTTAGGATGGTGACGATGTGCTATCTGAAAATGAATACTACGCAAAGGGACCCAAGTCTGCAAAGATTAAAAGTTGCTCTGGAAAGTGAAGCAAGATCAACGCATGAAAGTACCTGCCCCACACCCTGTTACACATCTGTTACAATGGGTGAGCCTAGCACATGGGAGACAGGCCGAGCCCTGCGCTCCAGGGCACACTATTTGTTATGATCACGGATTAGCAAACTTTTTCTGCAAAGAGCCAGATAGTAAATATTTCCTGGTTTGTGGGCCATATGGTCTCTGCCACGACATCTTAATTCTGTACTTGTACTACAAAAGCCAATGTTATCTATGGAAAGGATTCTTGTAGAGACTAGAAACAAATGGGCACGACTGTGTTCCAAAACTTTATTTACAAAGACAGGTGGTGGGCCAGATTTGGTCAGTGGGCGGCAGTCTGCTAGCCCTCTGATTTAGACTATGACGGGAACATGGTCCACTGAAGTTGTGCAATATCTAGTAATTGTTCAGATAAGTCTAGAGGATCATTCATTCACCAATGGTTTTGGGAAGTTGTTGTCCCTCAATTTGGGAGAAAGGTTAGGACAATCCAAATCTCTTCCACTTTTAAAAGTCTATTAAAACCTGGCTATGAAAGAAGAAATAGAAAAATTGAATGATCTCACTATCAGTTCTGACAGCAGGAAGCCTAGAATCCAGACCTGGGTCTTTATTTTATACTCCTTTGCTGTAGCTCGCAGTTCTTAGACTAGTATTCCCCAGCTCGTGCCCAGCTTATGCTCTGAAATATTCTAAGTGCCAGCCACTCAATCACTAGCCAGTCAGATGTTTCTTAGAGACCTGCCTACATTGATGCTCATGTCTTTATATCCTTGACAGTTACACATAGAGAACCTAATGGCCAGGGGATTCTGTGTGATTCTCCCCTTCAGAGACTAAGAACCAAGTAGGCAGAGACTGGATGTCATCCACAGGAAGGATTTTTGTAGAGTCTTGGAGGTGAGGCCAGACCTTCACGCCATGACTCTAGATGCCCAAGATGTTACCTTGAATCAGAAGGAGATTAGAGGACTGAAACAAGTGAACTAATCTGGCTGGATCTTGGACCCAGATATATCACGATGATTTACTTATCCAAGCACAATCTTTCAGGAAGCATTAAACTAAAAGTAAAAAGCAAATGTAGGTCAAACCTCACAGATAGCACATAGGACCAATGACAATCTCACTGAGGCTTTCTGAAGACGCAAGGCCACACATCAACACCTCCAAACCTGAGAATATCTGTAAAAGCAAGCCTTAATTTCCTTAACAGTGGTTTTAACTCTGACTAGAGACAGGCAAATACAGGTAAAAAGTTGATCTCCAAAAACTCTGTACCCACTTCATGACCAAAAAGCTCAAACCCTTACCCAAAACGTACAATTCTTCTGTAAAAGCCTTTAGTTTTTTCTTTGGCAAATGAATGGAACTTGCTTCCACTTTGGTGCCTCTAATACAATTTTTGAAACTTGTCAGCTTCTGGTTAAAAGGTATATGGGACAAAGACATGCACAGAGCTTTTTAAAACCATTTGCTGCAATCTCATTTTGATCATAATAGTGGCCACGACTTCTGAGCACTGTGTGCCAGCCTTTCAATGTGCACTTTCTCCTGGGGCCCTCCTAATATCCCGGGAGCTAGCTTTTCTGTAGTACAGATGAGGGACCTGAAACTCGACTCAGTGACTTGCCCAAAGTCCTACCACTAGTGGCATTCAGATTCAAACCCCAGCAGCGTGAGCAGGAAGCCTGTACAATGGGCTGCTGCAAACATTTAGGTATCATCCTGCACTGAGCCCCCCGCATGAACACATCAACACCTGACCATGGTCCCAATACTGCTTTCTCAACTATCCAGTATGAACCCACAAGAGGCGTATGTCACAAATGCTAGTCTTCTCATATTCGGTCTCTTTCTGGGTTTTAGCAAGCTTCCTTCTGCAGTAAGATTAAAAGAGCACAAGAGTGATTCTTGAACACCGCCGGAAGAACGGGCTGTGATCCTTCTGTATAGAATCTTCCTCAGGGCTCCCTCCATCACTCTTTGGGTCTTTGTTCAGTGTCACTTCTTTAGGGAAGTGTTCCCTCAGAGCAAGCCCATACTGACAGTCTCCCCTTCCCTGCTATCTCCTCCCCCTGCTTTATTGTTCTACATAGCATCTCAACCACCAGGCATAGAATATGTTTGTGTTTGTTGATTATCCACCTTCACTGCTGGGATGCAATCTCCATGAAAGAACAGATTTGGTTTTGCTTATCCTTCTACCTGCCAGTGCCTAGAAAGTGCCTGGCACAGAGCAGAGACTTAACAGTATCTGCTAGGAATAAATCCATTCAATCAATGGGTGACAGTATAATACTAGGTGACAGTATAATACCTGCTTTGTATCTTCATCTTTTTGCTTAGCTGTAGTTTCCAAATTTCTAAGCAATAAAATTTTATCATTTTTTATAATATAGAAGAAAGGTTCTGTTTATAAAGCCTTTCCTTTTCTACTATTACGTAAACTCAAAGACAGAGTTATGGCTGCTTTTGGTCACTGGTAGCCTAGAGGCATGAAAACCATGGCTAAATTAATCCCCTGGCACCCTTGGATGATAGAACTGCATGCCCAGCTCTGGACACACACTCATCATATGGGCTTTTCTGGCCAACTCAGCAGCTACTAAAAACCCTCTGACTTCAGGAAGCAACTGTCCTCCCCACATGGCACGGCAATGAGCCGACAGCCACCTTCTTAATCCTCACAGGATTCCTGGAAGTACAGTTTCTCTTCATTGCTACGCTACTTTGTTTGACAGGGGCCAGACATGTAAGGCGAGAATAGAGCTCATAACCACTCCCTGAAGGACACACATGTGCGTCCCCTGAGTTGGGATCAAGAGAGCCATTGAAGAGAAATCCCTGGAATTGCAGCCAGGCAGTCCATTGTATTTCAGTGTCAGATACCATCGGATTCCACTTTTACTAATCTTCTCTTTGCTGCATCCTAATGCGCCCTGAAATAAAGTCTTAAATATTTACTTTGTTCTTCTGTTAATCTTGCTATAACTTGAACTGTTCATATAAACCATACTTAATGAAAGCAATTATTGGGTAAGTTCTATTAGCACAAAGTTTAGACAGGTTAATAACAGTCTTCCCTTGAGAGCTGAGCTCTCCAGCACAGGAATTCCCCTCTCTAGTCTGAGTGACAAGTTACAGTGATGGGTCAGGCAGTTTCCAGACTGGCTGAGTTGGCTGTGGTAAGGGTTGTATGACTTCCACTGCGTGATAGTCGAAACTCCTTCTATGTAGGCTGACCAGATGTCCTGTTTTACATAAGACAGAAAACAATAGTACTGTCCCATTGCAAATGGTACGTCTGGTCAGTCTACTGATACCTTGAATTTAGCTCAGTGAGATTAGGCTGACTAGACATACTATTTGCAACGGGACAGTACCGTTTTTTCTGTCCCATTTAAAATGGTACGTCTGGGGATGCTGGGATAGCTCAGTGGTTGAGTGTTTGCCTCGCAATTGCGAGGTCTGGGATTCAACACGTGGCCCTGGCCTGTGCAAGCCCATATGCTGAACCGCAGTGCAACTGGGAACTGCTGGGATGTCTCAGTAGTGAAGGTTCCCACCCCACATGGCCCCACATTCACATGTGTGGAATGAAACCATGTCACAACAAATGATGTACAATGACAGAGACTGCTCTGAGTGCTTCCCTGCCTCCCCCCTCCCCCCCGCCCGGCCCCATCACCTTCTCTCAAACAACAATATAAATCTTTAAAAACAGATGGTCTGTCTGGTCAGGCTACTTCCATGCCAGTTCCGATAGATCTTCCCTATCCTTATCCCCAGATGGCAATAGAGCTTAAAATGCATTATTCCCAAGGTCAAAAGGTTGGGCAAACCCAATAGGTCTCCTTGGACTTGAGTTGAAAGAAGCTCTAGGTTAAGGGTCAGAAAAGAATGGTGAGTCTTGCCAATAATCGCTTCCATAACACGGTGAGCCCTAGGTTCACTATAGGAGTCCTAGCTTCTTCTCCAGCTTCATTTTCACCACCCAGGCCGTGTTAATTGTATAAAAGATACACCAGTGTTTGCCATAACTTACTTGTGACCCCTCCCTTCTAACTAAGTATTAATCACAAAGGGCAAGGTCTATAGGTCAGTGTGTATGAGACTCCTGCTAGGTGCTCAATTTGCATTATTTCATGGTATTCTCACCGTCACGTGAAGGAAGAAAGCATTGATATTGTCTCTATTACACAGAGAACGAGGCTCAGGCCTGTGATGGTAAGTAAAATGCCAACAGTGGGAAAATCAGGGCCAGGAGTAGTTCTGCTCAAGACTGTCTGATGCCAAATCCCAGGTCCAATCTATGAGTATCAAGTGGCTTATAGAAATCCCCTTTCCCAGATCCAGTTTGCTTGATAAAATACAGCATTACGACTGGGTAGTTTACACACTCATCAAGCACTGATCATATGCTACATGCCTGGTCCACGTCAGACCCAGAGCTGGATCCTTTCAAAGTGCATGTCCCGATGGCCAAAACTTACTGAGCTCTTCTACTGTGCCTGGCCTTGAGTGATTTCCATGTATTAACTCGTAGTCCTCACAATACCATGGTACAGGTAGACTGTAGATGAGAAAACCAACTCAGTTTATTATCTAAAGATACACAACTATGAGGAGGCAGAGCTGGGACTTAACCCCAGGTAGTTGTCTGTGTTTGAATAAACCAAATCTTATGGGCTGTTGCTTAACAGGGGGAAACATTAACACAAGCCCTTCACTTGGTGTTCAACTATGGCTTTTCCCTAACGACTCTGTTTTAAGAGCTCACCTCCAGGGGCCCCAATGTGAAAAGAATGTCCCCAAAAGCTGACTCGAAAAGCTCACCAACATGAAACATCAAGAACGCTTAAAACCAGCTGAGAGTGTAGCTGGTCAACTCTGACAAGCAAGTCAAAATGTAGTTTAAACCCTCTGTCAACTCCAGACACATGGTCCCTCTGCTGGCTCTGTCAAATGCTTTGGGTCCTCAATGGACTTGGCGGCTGTGACCATGCATGTGAGCCTTGCTGAAGGTCTAGGGGCAAAGAGGGGGCAGAGAAGGGAGACTGCAATGAAGGTTCACGCTGAGGTGCAGAAATGGGGGACACTCAAGACTCTCTTCATTTCCTATCTACCTGGATACCTTTCTTCCTTCATTTTTAAACTCAGCCAAGAATGTCCAACCATCTTCACCCATATGCTTTATGTCTTCTTTTTCTGAGATTCAATGAAAAGAGAAAAACAAAAACTAGCACTGACTTTCATGTAGGTCCCCTAATTTTAGAAGCTGTGCATATGCACAGTCAAAAGCACGGCTTAAAATAAAATATCTAAAACCCCACAAACCTAAAAAGCTTTTCAACAACACAGAGACAGATAGATTCCCCTGCTCCCATCAAAACAGCTTTAATGATAACATATTTCTGAAATCTTATATTTCAGACTCTAGAATGAGTCTATTGAAATATATATCAATGAAAACAGGTAAAAGATTAAATGGCAGACAAGGGAATGTCTGCAAGAAAGCATATGCTGTGCTATAGCTGTGGAACATCTACTGAATCAATACCATATGTAAGCTGATAACACAACTGTATATACACACCTCATTAAGCCAAATTAGAGCAAGTGGGATCTGTCATCTTCTGATTAAAACAAACACGTTTAATTTCAGTATGTCCTATTTCCGATCCACAGAACAACCCTGCATAGAGGTTTATGCATTAACAACAGTAAGTTCTTCCCAAGTCCCCCAGGCCAATTCCACAGGGCACATTCGTGAAAGCTGCAGTTCTGCCTGCTGGCTCCCTTCAAATGGCTGAGCAGGAACTGCATTCCTTAAAGGGTCAGTAATTAGTTCAAAGGCATGGAGATTGATGGGTCCCTGTCTCTTTTCTGCAAAAAAAAAACAACTATTCATTCAGAGCAACCTCTGATATAGTATAGCTGATTAGAATTTTAAAAAATCTTACTTACATTTTTATAATTAGCTACCAAGAAATTACAAAATAAATTATCTTATTATGAATCAGGTTTCAGAAACCATTGTGAAGCAAAAACATTTCCCCTTGGAACAATATAGCAGTCAAAAGCCAGAGCAGACCAATGGCAGACTTGCTGCTCTAGAACTGAATATGGGGCCATCACTGTCGTGGTCAGTGCTCCGGGACTGACCCAGAGTGTGTTTAGGAGAGCGAGGAGTACACTCAGCTGGATGAAAACTTATTCAGAAACTGCTATTTACCAGGCTCCCAGCTAGGTATAGGGTCTAAAAGGAAAATGTAGGCTATTTTGTCCATGCCTTCGAAGAGCTTAGAGCCTGGCTATGGAGGCAAGCAAAGCATGGAAAGTTCCATGGATGCACATGGCAATTATGGGAATACAAAGCAAGGCCACCAGAACCTCTGCAATGGGAATGCATCAGGAAGGCTTCTGGGAGGAGACAGAGCTTCAGATTAGTCTTGAGAAAGACAGTAAGAGTTAGACAGAAAAATGGAAGGACATTCCAGGCTGCAGACAAAACCACGTAAATGTACAAGGGCACAATCAGCATGCCATGGGCTAGGCTAGTTCCTAGCAGGGCAGAGACACACTCTGCCACCACAGCATTTAAAATGGGAGCCTAAAGGTTAGCATTCCAGGCCTTCAAGGAAAGAAATATCAGCATCAGGATTAGGATGACCTTGGAAATGCAAACCATAATGTGACAAGGATCTCTAAAAGTCATACCCATTTTATTTGCTTGCCTAGAATGTCTTTGGGAACCTCCCATACCAAATCCCAGGGGTAAACTACATGATCCAGGCCCAGCCAATTAGGAGTTGCTGGTGCTATGACTGGATTACAGATAGAGATACAAGGGCTATCCAGAAAGTGTCCAGCCATGTAACTGTTCTTGTTATTGACAACGGTTGGATTTTTTCTGGACAACCCTCATATATATCAAACCAACCCGATCAGAACCCACCCATGAGTGCTGCCAGAAATCCAGAGGCTCCCAGGACATTTCTGCTACTACCATGCAGAGATGGCATACAAATGAAGCCAATGCAGAAGGCAGTATAGCTTCCATGTTTGAATCTAGCAGTGCTGCATTCAGCATCATCTTGCGAACTTCCCAATCATTACATCAGTTCCAAATTTTGCTTAAGGCAATATGAGCTAGGTTTTTTGCCTCTTGGAACCAAGTGATTCTGACAAATATATGGATTTCCTGCTAAACCTCTAAATATTAATAATAAAGATCTTTAGGAGAAGCCGGGATGGCTCAGTGGGTTAAGCGCTCACTTTGCAGCGCCGAGGACTAAGGATTGAATCCCGGCCCTGGCCCGTGCGGACCCATATGCTGAACTGGGGAGTGCCCCCAGTTCAGTTCTCTCTGTCTCTGTCTCTGTATCTCTCTCTCTCTCTCTCTCTCTCTCTCTGTCAAAAACAATAAAAAATAAAAATAAATAAACATAAATTAAAAAAAAAAAAGATCTTTAAGTATTGACAAAGAAGGTCAATTTAGAAATTTTTTCAAGTTTAAAGAATGCAAATGAAATAATATATATTCTAATTTATAAATCACTATACAAATACTAGTTATTAATTTTTTTCACATATTCAGTTAGAATGTGGTAATATTTTAATGAGTAATGAAAATTGCATTTTCATTCTTATATCAGTATTTCAAATGCATAGCTTTTAAACTGTAATTAACAAATGCTCCTCTACTACTGACTTTGTATCAGGCATGAAGCTCACATAATCCTCATAACAACCCCATGTAATGGGTACTACCATTATCTCCCCGGTTTTTACAGATGAAGAAACACAGCCATAGAAAGGTTCAGGAAGGTGCCCAAGGTCACACAGGTATGAAGTGGTGGAGCCAGGATTTGAACCAGGGCAGCCTGGCTTCACAAATGTGGCCTTTTGTTGCCTCTTATCTCCTGAGCACTAGGAGCCAATGTTCCAACTGCCTTTAAACTATTACTCTAAACCACATGGGTAGAAGCATAGCATTCACACTTCCTAAATCCACATTAATACATAGCTACTGTCTTTACAAAATCCTGTGCTTTTCTGGCTTGTTTCCTCAATAAGTGCATCACCCAGTCATCCTTGAAACTCTGTCCCTGGGAATCATTAGGACTGCTCCTCCCTCACACTCTCCCATGGTCTACCAATTCCTCCCTGGCATGGGTCTCATGCACATGTCCAATTTCAAGCTTTCTCCTACTTAAGTCAACTAAAACCTCTCTCACCTGGCTTCTAGTATGAGCCCCTTCAAAAGCATGCCATGTTCAAAGGGCCATTAGTTTTTCTCTGAAAATACAGATCTCATCTACTTACTCTCTTGCTTTAAACCCTCATCAGCTGTCAGTGCCTACTGAACAAAATAGCAACACCATAGTTTTACACTGAAAACTCTTCATAAATCTGTCAACCTACCTTCCAGTCCCATCTGCAATTATTGCTCCAAATATGCTGCGTAGGGTATGCTATACTATAAAGTAGATCTTAGGGGACCTGTCTTATTTTCCTTAACTTATTTAATTTACTCTCTCATGTATTGATAATTATATATGCTGCTTAACATAATTAAATAAAATTTCTTCTAAAACATTCTGGTAATTTAAATCCATTCTCTCAGACTACTCTGCCATCGTTACTGTAAATTAGTGGCTTTTTCATGAAAATAATCACCTTCTGTATAAGTAGGACTAAACTACAAATTGCCAAAATTTTACTGATTTGGGTCCAGGAAAGGAGTTTCTTAAGGTCAGAATCCCAAAATAGTCTTCCTGGAGTTTCTAAAATCTTTTACTTTGAGGTCTAGATCAGTTTCAAAGCTAAAAGGGGTGGGGGCTGGGGACTTGCAAACAGCCTTGCTAGGAAGAGGGAAAGGGATTTTAGGTCTCAGCTGGCCAATCAAGGGCTTTCAATGTCTCAGGCACCTTTCTACTCTGACTGTAAGTGGTAATACCAGATTCCAACAAAATCTGTAGTTCGGGGTTTCTCAACAACTGTACAATTGACATTTGGGGCTAATTCTGTGTGTGTGTGGGGGGGCAGGGGGCGTTGACCGACGTATTGTAGAGTGTTTATCAGCGTTCCTAGCCTCTATCTACTAGATGTCAATAGTACCTTCTCAGTTGTAACTACCAAAAATATCTCAGGGCATTGCCAAGTGTCACCTGGGGGGTGGGCATGGGGGTGGAGGGCAAAACCATCTTTGGTGGAGATTCAGTGCTATAAATACATAAACTCAGAGGTTGGCATCGTTTCTCCTGAACTGTATTTTTTCCCCTCTTCCTCCTGACCTCCTTCTTCTTCTTCATCATAAAAACAAAAATGTCTTTGACCGCGCAAAGTGAAAACCATATCAGTAATGGCATACCTTTTTCTGTGAAGGTACCAAAAGAATTGATTCTGACAGGTAGACAAATATTTATTTCTGCCCTCGTAAAGAATGAAACAAAAAGTGACAGGTAGGTAGAGAGAACACATTAGTTTCTCGCTCCAATTAATAAGAAAACACTCCGCAGTCTCATCTCTCTCCTGTCTCTGGGGTGCCACTGTCTGGCCAGTACCTGATCCTGGGAAAGCCACCTGTTGAGCCACTGCAGCGTTGGGGGCAGCAGATGGGACACTTCAGGTGCTCTTCAAACACAATGAGCCCACAAACAATGCAACAGCACAGTTACAGTTTAATTTCAAGGCCCATTAGTAGCACAAAGGGGTGAACTGCACTTCCTCATGCAAGCCTGGGAACTCAGCAGGAACATTTTTCATTTTCAATTTTCAAGTGGAAAGAATAATAATTATGGTTCTTTTTATTGAGAACAGCATCTAAGTTCAAATACACTACACTTCAAACCCAAATACTAGAACATGATGCATGCTGCAATAGATGTTTGCGAAATGCAGGGCCGCTAATGTTCAATTTGGACTAAATGTCAGAAAATAGCCACTTGAATTGTGCCTGCACCTTTGATTTTGTGATTGTGTTTGCCAATTGGCCTTGCAACTGTAAGCAGTCGTAACACAGAGGGGATGCTAACATTAGGTTTTGCCTTTTAGCAAACCCTCAGGGCTGGCCAGTTTATTTAGCTGATATTGAATGATAACAACTGAGTTTTGAGAGTATAAGTAAATGGGAGTGAGTGCACTTGTGCACATGCCTGCACTCTCCTTTCCTTTTCCCTGTGCAGTACACAGCTGTGCAATGTGCCCCCATCTGCTAAAATATTACAATCTAGAGTTGTAATCATCATATTCTATGAGGCCCCCATTACACAGAATGGCCTACGGGAAGCTCAGACGTAAGTGACAACAACAGAGCCCTGCTGCATAGGCGGTGTGTGTTAACGTCTTAGAAAAGGAAATGAGATACCAAGTCCCACTTCTAAGCAAATCCCCGTAAGTGTAAATGGAGAAGAGAAGCTATAAGAAGAAGCCACTTTCAGCAGTGAAACCAAAGGCCGCCCACCCTCTACTCCCAGGATAATCCAATCCATGTGGGAAGGATTTATTGAGTACCTTCAACAGGTCAGTCAGCTTTGAACAAAATACTATGGACAAAACAAGGATAAAAGTGGATGTTTTCAGTTCTAAGAAAGCAAGCATTTTCACTATCACACATTCATACATTTTACCATTCCCTCATGTTAGTACACAGCAAAGAACCAGAGACTCAGTCCTATTCACTTCACTTCATAATTTAAGATCACAAATCTAGAGAAAAGCCGAAATGGCTTATTCAAAAAAACCAAAGCATCATACTGAAAGTAGATAATTTTGACAAAGGTGTACTCAAGTCTTTCTTTCAGTGATTAGACCTAGAGAAATGTTGATGGGTTGAAGGGGAGGTATTTTTAAAAATCTGTTCTTTCATTTCTTTGATTCACCTTCCACAACAACAAGATGAACAGAGCTCAAAAACACAGTTCATTCTGATTCTTGATTTTAATAAGGTTTATTTCCACTTAAATTCCTCTAGAGCAACATTCTCTTTCACCCAAAAAAGAAAAAGAAAAAGAAAAAAAGGCCCAAGAGGGATACATTTGGAAGCAAAAGCCATTTTAGATAAAAGCCATAAAGAACACAGCTAAACAGAGAAAGGAAACAGGACACACACACACACATACACACACACACACGCGCGCGCGCGCGCCCTTAAAAGGGAAATAAATTTGGAAAGTCCTCTTCAACTGCTGTGCTACCCAATTTAGGGGCAGTTTATAGCCAACCAGAAGATATATCAGCTAGCAATAAGACACAACAGTAAGCAAGCAGAAACATCATGAGCAGTAAGATACCAGAATACGCAGTAAAGACACACCAGGGAGAACATTTCTGAGCAATTAGCACATGTCTTAATGCAAAAAGGAAGAATGAAATACTTCACTCAACTAGGATTGGAACCTTATAAAAAAGAACTCTCTCACAGCTCCAGAGCCATTCCTGTTAGGACAAGAGGGGTATTAGGATCATCAGCAAGGCCATGGATCAGAGAAAGGGCACAACAGCAATGAGGGGTTGATCATGAACTAGGACTATGAACATACGTTCTTGTCCTTTTGGGGCATCCTAATCTATAGACATGATAAATTAAAAATATGTTGGTTATTGGAAAAGACATAAAGAACCCTCCAACCTCTGGAGAAAATAAAAGAGGTTGCCTTTACTCTTTATTTCATATCTATGTCCACTGTGGTCAATGCAGTGTCTAGGGAAGGGAGACATGCACACAGAACAATGGGCTCTTCTTTGTTTGTTTTTTTTAAATACATGGTCAACCAAAGGAAATGACCTTCAAACATAAACAAAAAAAACAAAAAATCTTCCTTATTAAAGAGGTTATTGAATATCCCAGGAAACTGACAGCTGCCTAGGGACCTCTGAGAATATGATAGCACATTTTTCCAGACTCATCCATCAGTAATATTTACAAATGGAAGCAAGAAAAGATGGAGCAAACAGTCTCTTCTTTACATGGAACTGGGAGGCCTTAAACTGAGCTCAGGAGATTGCTGTACAAAAGCTTTCCTTCTCCCAAATAACTAAACTCAGTAAAACCTGTGAAACCACTTATTTCTCAGAGATGCTGAGAAGATTAAGTAAAATCATGTGCCTTCAAGAGTCAGGAATAATAACTGGTTCTGGATGATTGCTAAATGTTCATTTCTGACCTTTCTTCCAAGTTTCCTTCTGTGTCATAGTCAACTTCTAATCTGTATCTCCTCCATGAGGCCTCTATGTTGCAATTCTACCTACCTTCAAAGTTTACCTTCCTGTGAGAAAGCTTCTATCGTCACCCCTAATTACAGTGACAACAGTTTGTGTTATTTTATACATATGCATCATTTTCCTAACTGGCTAGTAAAAATCTTGAAAGCATGAAGTGTGTATGTGTATCTCTCTCTCTCTCTCTCTCTCTCTCTCTCTCTCAAACACACACACACACACACACAAAAGATACAAGGAAGTGAAAATGAGGTTAGTTATTAAAGGCATAACTTCAATAGTAAAAACACAGCACTCGTGGAATATCTACTAAAGAAGCTACACTCACAGCCAATGGTGTAGAGAATGTACTCAAGAGATATTTGTTAAATGAGTAAACTAGCTCAATACAAGGGGCTGGGATCTCATTTAAAAGAAGTAGCCACCAACTCCTTCCCATGTCATTCCTGGAGGTGTACCCACCATTCTGTAACCTGGGACGTGGAGCCCAGAGGAGAAAATCTCCCCGGATTGGCAGCCAGAGGCAGCAGCATCCCTTAGCAGGGAAGAGAACGACAGCAGACATATTTACAAGGTTCCTACAGGGCAGAGGCACTGGGAGGCAGCAAAGGCAGAGGCAGAGGCAGAGCGCCCCCGCACGCCCCCCCCCCTTCCGGAACTATCAGAATGCAGAACTGCCATAAAATCACATAGGACCTTTTCAATACATTCTTACTGGGGACAGGGTGGAGACCAGAGACTGGCGAGGCATGGGTTCTATTTAGTAAAAAGCAGTTCAACACAGTGGGAGGTTTTCTTGTCTAATTACAGAAGCTGTTGGAAACTGCAGGCAAGACAGGATTTATGGCTTAGATGGCACTGCCTCTATGTTGTAATTAAAAGTTATTTTTAATACCTTTGTTTGGTTGGATGCTTTGGATTATTAGAACTATATGCTGCAATTTAAAATGTGCTAAAGGGCAAAGAACATAACAAACAGGTAATACAACAAACTTGCATAATGTGAAACAATGAAATGTTTTGACAATGAAGGTCGGAAAGGAAAGGAATTTTCCTAATTAAGTCTGTGAATTTCTATAAGAAAGGAGAAGAGAGAAATCAGCCAACTAGTGTACTAAACTAGATTTAAAAAATTTCAAAAGTTACCCAGCTACTTATTTTACCCATTCACTGGAGTTTTGGAACCACCCACTAGGAGCAGAGAATGAGTATTCACAACCATTCGCCCAAAGCATCTAATCCTAATCCTCCAGCTCTTTGCTTTGTCCTGGGTCCCTAGGAAACAACAGTGGTCAGCCTAACAAGAGCAAACCCAGGCTCAACCATAAAAACCCAGAGGCCAACCCAAGGGCAGTGTGTGTGTGTGGGGGGGGGGGGGGGGGAGGTTGTCCAATGTGAGTTGTGGACAATACATGTTGTGTATGATTTGGGTTTTGTTTGAAATCTCTTCTTTCATGCAAGATCCCTGTTTCAAGAAGGGGCCAGACAAAATGAATCTCAGTGGGAACTGCATGGTGGCATCCATGAGTGGCTACAGAATCAGCCCCAAGATAAGGCAAGGGCTATTTATTTCCTAAGTGCCATTTCCAGAATTTATATTTCTCCAGATACACACCAGAGGCATTTTCTGCAACGGTGGCTCTTCTTTAACAACAGGGAGGAGAGAATCCATTATATGGACTTTTGAAAACTGTCCGATGAAAATGGAGAAGAAGAGGGGACACTGACTGGCATGAGCTTCCAAGATAACCTCTGTTTTTCATTTATCCATGCTATGAATCTTCTCATTAAAAGTGAATTCCAGGAGCTCATTATGTGAAATATGTCATAGAAACCAGCAGATTACCACACATCATGAGACTATAAAAGCATTTTAACATCTGTTATTGAAAACTAAATTTAAGTTACTGGTAAGCTTTCCAGGGACCATACCGAGTTATGGAATTTACTTAATACCAATAAGAACCACTGTGCTTCTACATTCTTTTCCCAGTTCAAATCAGGATTCAACTCCATGTCAGGGCATCGGACCGGTCTCCTTACCTGCTACATTAATTTTCTCAAGTGCTACCAAGCTAGGGACAGCTGTGGTAGAGTTGGTCGAGTTTGTTCCTGTGCCATTGATGACCAGATTGTCCACCTTCGACTCTAACTTGCCAATGCGCTGCAAAATATTATCCAACAACACAGCAAGAGTTTTCTTCAGATCTGGAAAAGAAGATGCAGATCATTTTAAACCTCTTTGGCCACTGTGTATTTGTTCAATGCACATGCCCTTTCTTCCTCTCTTTCACATTAAGAATAAAAAAAGGCACAGTCAAAAAGTACTGCCCCAAGATCTGTCCTAACAAACTGTATCTTAAAGATGACAGGGGTCATCTTCAAGTGGTCTAGAAAGTACAAAACAAAGTGCTCTGCTCTGAAATGCAAGTTGGGCAAGAAACGACATAAAATTATTTCTAGCAACTAGAGAACACTGTTACTTTAGCATCCTACCAAAGCACTCTGTTAAATTCCTTCTCCTTATAGCATGATGGTTACTGACGCACAGAATGCTAACCCCAAAGTGAGCAAGGTCCTGAAGTAGCTTCTGGATCAAGTTCACCTTATTTTTAGTGCTATGTACTCTAGTACATCCTAAGTTTCTTGCAAAGTCTTTATTTCTGTTGATTACATACCGCAATACTAAAAGCTACACTTCCAAGTTTCCAAGCATGCTGGATAAACCCAGTTAACCCAGATTCAGAAATATAGCTAAAGACCAGAGTCATTCATTCATTCAAAATGTTTACCAAACAACTAGTATGTGCTCTAAATGCTGGAAACATTCTCTCACGGTGCTTCCATTTAAGAGCTGCTTCCCTTTCTTACATATCTGCCTATGGGTTAGAGCAGTACCTTTCCTTCTGAACAAATAACACATATCCTCACACATACATAAGCATTTACTACGTTTGTATACAAGGGATTCCACATGCACACAAAGAGACACATTTAGCCATCCTCCTCCGGAACTTCATAATCAAAGAATGATCCACTGACTTGTACACGGGAAAAGCAGAACGGTGGGACAGCCATCCATGTGAAAGGAATCCAGACTCATTTACATCCAGGGAGTGGGCCAGGCGGGCAGGACCTAACGAGGATAACTGAATTGACACAAATGGGAAGCTGCTACCTTCCTTTCTGCTGGGAACAGAGCAACCTTGCTCTGAGTAGGTACGCTGATCTGGCCAGGAAAGAAACACGCATCTGGTTACTTCACTAACCCCAGGATCCAGCTAGCCAATGTCAGCCACAGGCACTCCGGTGGCCCTACCCTGCCAGGTCAAGAGAGAGACTCATCAGAACAGAAACGTGGAAGTTTGTGTTCTCCGTCGTTTACAGACAACATCTCTGGGCCGACAAAAAACTATACACAAAAACAGAACCCACACCTTTATCTGAAAGTCTGGTTTGATGTGCCTGACATGATCTCATCAACCCCCAAACAGTAGACTTCTTCTGATCTATAGCAGTCTGCTTTTCATGAATTCTAACAAATACCAGACCAGGCATATTTTTTGCTCTTCAGTGTGCACTCACCTACAGGTAGCAAGACAAGCAATATGTCGAACATATGGTTATAACAAAGAAGAGTAGAAGAGAACTAACATTTCCTGAATGCCTGTTATGAGTATGTGCCATGCATGTATATTAGAAATACCTATTTATTTCCACATTCTCCATGGGGTAGGTATATGACTTCATCTTACAGATGAGAACACTGAGGTTCATAGACATGAAGTTGTGTTTGTGGTTACAAAGATAATTAAGTCAGAATGGGTACTTGACTCAGGTCTGCCTAATTCCCTGATGCTGCACTGGGACCAGGCAGAAATCAAGAGCCAAGGCAGAAGAATAAAACCAAGCATGAAATTCAGTGTCTTTCTTCCACACAGATTGGTTACATTCCCAGATTTAGACCCAAACTTCCTAGGTTTGAGTCCTCGTTCTCCATTTCTGTTTCCTTATCTGTAAAACAATGACAATAATAAGCCTCTTTGGGGTGGTTATGAGGGTCTATGAGTTAACATTTATAAAATATTTTAAACACTGCTTGGTATCTATGAGGTAATGCATAACTCCCTGTTATAATAAATATTAAATATAAAATAAAACTGTTCTCTGGAATATGCTCCTAAAGAAATCATCCCCTGGGTAATGCAAAGCTTCATCCCTTCATCCAGAGGCCTCCTCTGGCAGCTGTGGTCCCACGCTCAGTATGACTCAATCTGTCTCTAGCTTATAGGGTGACCAGATGTCCTGCTTTTGGCGCGACAGTCCAATTTTTAACAATTTGTCCCGTGTCCTGCAGCGTTTTAAAAAAGTCCCGATTTTTGGAAAGAATGAATGACAAGCTAGGGAACGGTGGGAGATAGACCAAATTTTTAATCAAGAACCCCCTCCCCCCGGGTCAATGGTGTCCCGCTTTACCAATGTTAAAATCTGGTCACCTTACTCTAGCACATCATTAGCTGGCATGCATAAGCGGGAGTCAGCCACCATCTCTGCTCTTAGCCTGAATCTAAGGCGCTGACTGGTTCTCCAGAGTTCTGAATATTGCCAGAGGCCAGACACACAGACAGGGGCAAGGATGCTACTGAGATGTGGCTTTATTCAGAACAGAGAATCCACTCCTCAGACAAAGGATGTCAGTCTCCCCCAGATCCAGCCTCTTTGCCTGGAGCTTGCATCACCAGCTGGGGGTCTCTGTTTAAAAATGGCATTTAACTATTCCCCGCTTGTTAGTCAGACACAGAAGCCTGCCTGTGTTTGGATTACCTCGGGTTTTCTCACCTTCAACCTGATTGACACTTTGGGCTAGATGATTCTTCACTGGGGGTGGGGGGGCTGTCCTATGCATTGTAGGGTGTTTGGCAGCATTCCTGGCCTCTAGCCACTAAATGATGGTACCAATACCCCCATTGTGACAACCAAAAATGTCTCCTGACATTGCCAAAGTCCCTTGGGTGGCACAATTTCCCTCATTTGAGAACCACTGAATTAGGCACATACTCTCAACTCCTGGCTTCCCACACTGCCCCTCTGTGCAGATATCAAGAGAGAACTCTGACAGAGGGGTTACAGGATAGGGAATGGAAGTGCAAGAAGTCGCTCACTGAACTTGCATTATGTGTGACTTCCATTCATGGAGGCAGGCACTGGGGCATTACTACAAATACAACAGGAAGTACCGTGAGGGAAGTCAGCCTTCCTGCCTATGAGAGCTGACAGAAGCCAAGCTCATGCTGATGGTCTCTCTAGAGCTGGTAACCTTTCGCAGCAATGTTAAAAGGCAACAGGACTTCTGGGCAGAGTTCCCAACCCACAGTTATTAGTGGAGCAGACCTTAGGTAGAAAACAAAATTGTCACATCAACCATAAGAAAATACTCTTCCTCTGGTCTTAAAATATAGTACACCAATAAATGTGACCTATCTCTTGTTGATCCCATCTAGCATGGTATTAAGTAAGGAAATTCATGATGAGGAAGGATATTGATGTTCACCCAATGCTACTACTAATTACTGCTACCACTCTACCGCCACCATTTATTGAGCTCTTTCTGTGTCAGCTACTGTCTTAAGCACTTCTTATGGATTAGCTCATCTGATCCTGCCAAGACAGTACAATGAATGGACTGTTGTTCCCACTCTCATTTTACAGATGAGTAAACCAAAGCCCAAAGAAGTTAAAAAATTTGCAGACCCAGGGTCCACACCCATAGCCTGGTTCCAAATCCAATGGCTCCTATCTACCACACTGCATTGCCTCTAAAGAACTACCAGGAACCTGGGGGCCAGCAAACATCTCTGAGCTGCTGCTTCTGAACACACTTACCAGGGATTAACCTCTGGGCATCGGCCATGTTAAGTCATATCCCAACCACCCTCAATACTTGCTGATGCCACAGAGCTGTAAGCAACTCCAACACTAAAAATAATTTAAAATCCGTGGGGAAGCTGGGATGGCTCAGTGAGTTAAGGGCTGGCTTTGTAGCCCCGGGAATCAAGGATTCAATCCTCAATATGCTGAACTGGGGTGTGCTTCCCATGTGGGAGGCCCCCAGTTTGGTTCTCACCCCCTAGTTGGTCCCCTGGCTCGAGGCGGGGTGCCTCCCATGCTGGAGGCCCCCAGCCCAGTTCCTACCCTGTGCAGCCCTTGACCACCTGTGTGGAATGACACCACAACAAAAACTGATGATGTTACAACTATGGAGACTGCTCTGGGCCCTCCCCTTCTCTTTGTCTCTTTCTGTCCCTGTCAAAAATAACACAATAAATCTTTTTTTTTTATTTATTTTTTAATCTGCCTTTCTATACCTTCTGCCTCAAAAAGAAAATGGAATAAAGGCTATCCAAAGTCTTGAACTCTCCAGGCAATCACTTGGGTAGGCATTTTTTTCTTTCCCAGTATAAAAGGAAAAAGTTCATTTTCAACTCAAGCAGGTATTGGAGTCACTATTTCAAGGCAGTCCATCCAACACAAGATAAAAGAGACGTGGTGCCAAGCCCATCTGTGCATCCTTACCAACTGGCACAGCATCAGACACATTACAATACGAGTATGTTTGTGTCACATAAGTGAACGAGTGACTGACCCAACAAATGAATGAACTCCAGCCTCCCCACAAATACGGCTACATAAAGTTATACCTTTCTGGGTGATGAAATTATTTCTCACCTTTGTATTTTATAGTTGAACTTGAAAATAAAAACCCACATGTTTTTTTTAACTGCAATTTTATACTAAAACCAGAATAATTTTATCTGTCTTTAGTCTTAATGATAACTCATTTATCTAGTAGACTATACACTCAAGAACCCTTTCCATAGAGTTTAGTAAAGAAATGAGGGTGAAAATTATTCCTCCAAATTCTAGCATAGTATTTGCTATACTTATCACTGTGTTTTATAGTTATTATAGCAGTAAAATGTGTCCTCAGCAGGATTATAATTTTCAATTACTAGCAAGATTTTAAAATTATGTGTGTGCTTCAAAGCCTTAGCAATAAAAATTTAATCCCAACATTATTACCACAATTCTGTGTTCCTAAAAATTATTGTACACTAAGCTTGTCCAGCCTGTGGCCCGTGGGTCACATGTGACCCAGGATGACTTTAAGTACAGCCCAACACAAACACATAAACTTTCTTAAAATATTATGAGATTTTTTTTTTGCCATTTTTTTTTTTTTTTTTTTTAGCTCATCAGCTGTCGTTAGTGTTAGTGTATTGTATGTGTGGCCCAAGACAGTTCTTCTTCCAGTGCGGCCCAGGGAAGCCCCAAGGTTGGACACCTCTGCTGTACACAATAAAGATGAGATCAAAGTAGCTGAAAACATTTATAATGTTCCTCTGAGGAAAGAAAGCTTTGGTTTCTATCATGCTAAAAGTTGTCTGATAAAGTGTGGGATCGACAAAACCTTAGAACAAGTGCTTGAACAGCTTCTGCAAGATTTCCTTTCCAGGAAACCATGACACCAGTGGGTGAAAAGGGGCTAAAAGATGCCGTCCCAACCTTGAGCAGGACAGACAATGAGACACACTGCCAGTTATACTTCCCTTTACAGCTAGAGTCTAAGGAGTTGGGACCTCAGCGAAAAGAAGGGTCCTGCTGGTTTGCAGGCCTATCAGCTAACCCTGTGAGGGCGGGGTGGGGTGGGGTTGGGGGGGTGAACTCTGATTACTCAGATCATCAAGTCAATCAATATTTGAGAAATTATCAAGAAAGGCTGTGCTTGGGGCCTATGTTGTTCCCACACCACTCCTCTGGGACATGTTTCCAAGGCAGTGGTTCTCTAGCCTGCTGTCCCTCAGACTCACCAGTGGAACCCAAGTTCCCAAGCCCTGTCCTTAAGGCCGTCAGTGAGAACCCGCAGGATCCACATGTCAAGGACTCTGGGCACAGCCATGGTTGAGAATGACATTTAAGGTGCAGCTGTCACAGTACACTGGCATAGAATCAACTCTGCAAAAGGAGCAAAAATTTATATCCAAACTGCCACAAATCATTTATATCTGTGCTCGCTCCTATTGCAAATCCCTTTCACCACAGTGGCCCCACACATGCATGAGGCAGAGTGTGATCCATAGAGCACTTTACTTGAGGCGCCAGAAAAACCAGCAAAGACAGGGTGTGAATGAGAAACGAAGGTGCTAATGAAAAAAGAATTAACCCGACCTCGCATTCCCATCGGCTGCCAAGAATGCCAAGTTTCATCTCTTATATACTTTTAAATTAATTTTCTAGTGACCTTGCCACTGAAAGATAACACAGTTACAGTAATGACCAAAACACACTCCTGTCATTATGTACAAGGACATTCAAAGCAGAGTCAGTTATAAAAGAGAATAGTGTTACTTATTATAGATAAGAACTGGAAACTTCCCAAATACCCAACAAAATGGTAAATTTACATTATGACCCTTCTTTCGTAAGATGGAATAAATCACTAAATTAGAAGTTCAGGGAGGGCAGAGAGTGGATCTGTCTTGACATCTCTGTTGATCATTCATTAGCTATCACTATCAGGAGCTCAATAAATTTAATTGAATGGATGATGAAAAAGGACAAGTGTACAGGCATTAAAAATATCTAACAGCATAAGTAAATACAGCAAAAAACATGCATACACACATAACTATCTGCATTTTTAAAAACCAGCTGGAGGGAAATCAAAAGTTAATCTGGGTTTGAGGATAAATACAAAGATGGGCTTGGCAGCATTTTGCCCTTCTGTGTTTTAATTAACAGTAGCTTTCACTTGTGTTGGACTGCCCTGCAACAGTGATTCTAGTAGCTGCTTAAGTTATGGACTGTTCTTCCTTTCATGGTGGGAGAGAAACCACGCCTACCCAGGTGACTGCCTAGCATCTAAGCCTTTTGATGGCCTCATATTCCATATGCTCTCAATTTCTACATAAGCATTCACATGACTCTCACAGTCACAAAGGCATTAAATGCTATTTTGAAATGCATGTGGTACAGGGACTTCTACCCTCAGAATGCAAAGATACCCGGCCACAAGTACCCCACTGGCAGGTAAGAAGACACCCCACCCAGTGGCATCTCTGTCACTGACTCTCGCTACTTCATCTCATTTGAATTCTTAAAGCCACACACAGTGGGAAAGTCATCTGGGACCAGCACCTAAGCCTACACATGCCCTGCACCCTGCAGCTGTTGTAGACAGCCAAACCAGAGCACAACAGGGAGTTGAGTGATCATCACAGAATGGCAGCGGTGATCAGGTGCTTAGGGTCCCCGACACATGTGTTCTCTTTGGTTAGAAGTGTGGATTTATGCTCTAACTTCCAACTTGTACCAAGCAGTGACTGCTGTTCTGAGGCGCAACAGTAGATGATGCCACTAGGGTGTCAAGGAACTTCCCAGGAAGCAAAACCTAAGAAAAGAGCATATCTACCACCTGTTGATAATATCAAGGGTTTTATGGAATCTGTAACTATCCAGAATGGAGTTCTTGGGCTGTTCTCTTCATTTTCCTAACACCTAGCCAGCTGCATGGCATAGCATTTTAGTCTTTGTATAGAAGAGAAAAGGACCCAGTTCTCTGAGAAGTCAAGCCCACTGTCGCCCAAGGTCCTCAACCTGATCCCAGGATGTCTTCCCTGCCAGAAAAGGGCAGCCTAGCACACACTCCTTCCTCTTAGCTGAATGCTCATCGCAGAAATCGTCCCCCTTACATGCCCCCTTCAGGGGCCAAGTGAGCTCACAGTGTATCTCACAGCCCACAGAAGAAAACTTCTTTTAAACAGAGCAATGGCAACCCCATCTCCTGTTTCTAAAATGCTAAAGTCACTCTGTGGAGCTAACACACCTTTAGAGAGAGACCCAGTGAGTCGGCAACAGCGTATCTCAAGTCCAGAGCAGCAGTTCTCAACCCTGGCCGGTATGCTTCCCTCCAAGCAGCCCTGAATGAGTTCAGGACAAGACTAGCCTGTCCTGTGTAAAAGGCGGTGGCAAGCCCGCCTGGCTCTGGAACAGTGTATTTCCTCCCGTGTCTGGTTGGGCCTCATCACCTATAACTGCTAAGGACAGATACACAAACAGGGTCCTGAAGCCCTGCAATTAAAAGAATAAACAATATCAGGTTTACACAGGCCACTCTGGTTGCGTGGTAACAGATGCAGGTACATGCCTGGTTAGCGATAACTCCAGTAACAAATGTTCTTCACTAATCTAAGTGCTCTAATAAGCTTTATCACATCTAATCCTCACAACAACTTTATGAGATAAGTGATATTATATTCTCTATTTTACAAAAGAGGAAGCAGGCTCTTAAAACATAAGGGAGTTGCCCAAGGTCACCCACCTAGTAAGAAGCCCTTCCATAAGCCCCATATAAACACTCTCTAACTGCCTTCCAGAATAAAACAAAACAATGGTTCCCATGTCAGGACCATGCATAACAGATACTTGGAGCCTCCTGGACTTGGAATCCACAGGGCATCTCTTCTCGTTTCCTGTCTCACTAAAAGCACCACTCTGGTTTTCAAAGTAGCCCCAGCTGAAACTGTACCTCACCTAGAGTCCAGGAGGGATGGGGGTAGCAGGCTGCCGTTCACTTGTGGCTCCCACTATGTGCCAGGCACATACCAAGCCCTGACAAACAAAATAAGACAAAAATCCCTGCTCTTGGGGGACTTCCATTCTAAGTGAGGGAGAAAGATGACAAAGAAACATAATAAATATATGATGACAGGCAGTTTAAGTGTTGTGAAGAGTGAGCATGGAGAAAGCAGTGGCCCTGCTTCAGTGGTGGAATGTCAGTGGGGGCTGGGCCCCACTTCTGAATGAGAGGCCCCCCCGGGAGAGCAGGGAGTAAGCCATCCAGAAAGAAGGTACTTAGGGAGAGGGAAGAGCCAATGTGGAGACTCAAAGACAAGAAAATGCTTAGCCATCACCCAGCAGCTGGTCCCAGAAGACAGCTGTGGTGCCACAGCAGAGGTGACAAGGGCAGATGCGTCTGCTCAAGCAGTTCTAACAGAAAAAGACCAGCTAGACCAGGGGTGTCAAACTGGCAGCCCACAGGCCACAGAGGTCATTTTTTGTGGCCCACGATGCTCTGAAATAAAATGAAAATAGAAAAAATTGTTATGAAGAAAATAGCGCTTAGGGGAGATCGATGCAACACCATACACACAATTCCCTCTTTAACCCTTTAACTACTGAAGACGAGCATACATGTGGCCCAGTGCCTTTCCTGGGGGCCTGTGGGCGTGTATAAACGCGCTGACTCAGTTCCGGTGACATTTGTAAATGTGATGTGGCCCGCGTGCATCTTGCCTGTTGCACCAAATGGCCCGTGTTTTAATTGAGTTTGACACCCTTGAGCTAGACCAAGCTTACCCAACCTGCAGCCCAACACAAACTCATAAACTTTCTTAAAATATTATGAGCCTTTTTTGCAATTTCTTTTTGAAGCTGACCACTATCATTAGTGTTAGCATATTTTATGTGTGGCTCAAGACAATTATTCTTCCAATGTGGCCCAGGGAAGTCAAAAGGTTGGACACCTCTGACCTAGAAAGAGTTGAAAAGAAGGAAGAGCAACGGCCACCAGGCCAGGTGAGGAACCCCACTTCAAAGGTCCCTCACATGTGCATTCCCTCCTCAAGCCAGGACTTGAAGCACACCTGAAGTGGTGAGGCATGAAGAAAAGGTCTTGCTGACAATAGCAAAAGAACGCTGCAGGAAGTGACACCCGACGGAGTTTATCAGATGCTCGGACAACTCTTTAGAGAGAGAAAGGAGAGTTTATTAGCCGGCAGAGCGTGCAGGGCTAAAGCACCTAAGCACATGCTCCGTGAAGTTAGATTTCTTACAGCTTATATACCCTTTTCAGTGTCTATGCAAGGGGAGTGTGATTCCTTTGTCTAGGGTCTTATGTGTTCCTCTTGTGTTCCTCCTGACTCAAGGTGGGGAGGAGGAGCTTCAGTGGGACTGTAGAGGCTTCCAGACCACTGGTTCTGGCTACTTACAAATCCTGTTTTTTTGGCAAGTGTTTGCAAGGGGGCCAGTCAGAGATCTATGGGATGTGCTTAATCTATAACCAGCGGGGTCAGTCATTCCCGGAGGCCCTATCTTCTGCAATTTTTTCAAGTTCCTCCTCTCTCAAGAATAAGCCTCCTGCTCCTCCCAGAGACTAGTATTCTGATTGAACTCCAGTCTAAACTCCGAGGTCCTCCCAGACTTCCAGCTGTGGCTGGGAGTTTGGTCTGGCTGGGATGAGGAACCTGGGTGGGCTGGACCGCTACCATGGAATCGCTGGAAAAGCCTCAAGCCTGAGTACGGCCCACTTGTAGGTTCCAAGCTTTTAAAATCGGAAAGCCCTTTCTTTAATCACAGCAGCCACATGACCATGGAGTCACCAAGACCTCCTCAGACACCGAACAGCCCAGGTCTTTCTTCCTACCAGCTTCACTCTGAACTCAGCGTATTTCCCTCAGGGCAGGGAATTTCTGCTTTGGTGATGGAGGTTTTCCACATGATCCGAGCCATCCAAAAAACAGTCCCTTGATCATATTTGTAGGAACAGAGGCAAAGAGAGTAAGAAACCCGTTACAGCAAGCTTGTTCAGCCTGTGGTCCACAGGCCACATGAAGCCCAGGACGATTTTGAATGTGGCCCAACACAAATTCGTAAACTTTCTTAAAACATTCTGAGATATTTTTGCAACCATGTGTTCTTTTTTTTAAGTTCATCAGCTATCATTAGTGTTGGTGTATTTTATGTGTAGCCCAAGACAATTCTCTCAAAGTGGCCCAGAGAAGCCAAAAGGTTAGACACACCTGCTTTAGAGACTAATATATCTAATGAAATCCAACTTGAGTTTTATTTTATTTTTTTTCAAACTTCAATTTGCTATGAGAGGTGGAAAGAAACATGTAAAAGCTCTTGTCTGACTCTCCGAACATTACCTAAGTCTTCACCTCAGGGCAAGGGCTACCTTTTCAGAACAACCCCAAGCAGCCATGCCAGTGTAACAGAGCAGGGACCTCCCAATGGCTTTTGAGCAGAACCGGAAATGGTGTTAATACCTTGGAAACGGGTACCCTCAGGACAATGAGGGCCACCTGACATGCAAATTGACTCCTATTCTACTGCTCCTGACCAGCAACCAGAAGCCCCACCCTGGTTCTTTACACCCACCTTAAGGAAACAGAAGACCCTTCTTTCCCACTAACCCCAGCCCCTGCCCTTGACCATGGAGGTGATAGTGGATAACAGGGTCAGGGCCAATCACAACAATACTCATTCCCCTCATCTCCCTCCCATTCCCATCGCATTGAAACCCAGAGCCCACAGGGCCACCTACTCACTGCCCTGCACCTGCTTTGCAGACAGCAGTACCTTCCTTGTGGCTCCTTGCATATTTTGTTCCAGTTTCAGCAGCTTCTGTTCTGCCCCTGGAGCACAGGCTGGCCTCAGAGCCTGGCACACACCCTGCTTTCTGCCGGGTCCACTCTGCCTCCACCTCCTTCTTCCCATCCCACCTGTCTGGGGGCTCCTTGGTGTCATTTGGGCTAAAAATAGGGGGACGAGAGTCCTTTTTAAATGGGACACAAAACAACAGTGCTGTCCTATTTCAAACAGTGCACCTGGTCAGCCCCCTGACACCTTGAATTTAGCCCAGTAAGACTCGGCTGACCACACATACCGTTTGAAATTGCATAGTGCCATTGTTTTCTGGCCCTTCTAAAATGGACATCTGGTCGACCTAACTAAAAGACACCTTCTGGCAGAGGCCTTCTTGGACCTCCTCATCCAAAGTAGGCCCTCAAGTACATTTTTAAAAACATTCACATCTCCCTATTTCATTTTTTTTTTCATGGAATTTATTACATCTGACATTCTTTTGTTATTTCTCCCCTCCGAAATGAACATAACCTCCATAAGAGCAGGGGCCCTATCTGCCTTTTCCCAGCTGTATGCACAAAGCCCAGAGAGCACTGCCCTACACCAGCCCCTGGCACAGACACTTCCCAACATGCTAGGCTTGAAGGATAAGACCCAACCAAGGGGACAGTCTAGGCCAGGGGTGTCTAACCTGCTGGCTTCCCTGGGCCACATTGGAAGAAGAATTGTCTTGGGCCACAAATAAAATACACTAACATAACAACAGCTGATGAGCCAGAAAAAAAAAAAAAATCTCATAATGTTTTAAGAAAGTTTACAAATTTATGTTGGGCCACATTCAAAGCCGTCCTAGGCTGCATGCGGCCCATGGGCCAGGGTTGGACAAGCTTGACCTAGGCCCAAGAAATTCAGGGAACCAGGAGATAGGAGGTAAGGCAGAGCAAGCAGCAGGTGAGGAAGAGAAGTTGTACAGACCTGGAGGTCCAGGGGAACCAGGCAGCAAGGAAACAGGATCCTGATGGGGAGGGGTTGGCAGAGAAAGTGAGGACTCACACCTGCATTGACCTGAGCTGGTAACCAGCCCAGAGCAGAGTGTCTCAGCACCCAGAGAAGCAAGCAGGTAAGAAAGGTCAGGGTTAATAAAGTACAAATGGACAAAAGAGGGGGCTCTCTCATCTCCCCGCTTTCCATTCCGGTTACTCAGAGAATACAAGTACATTAGGCCTGTCCTATTAGATAAGAAGGGATCACTGGGGATCAGAATTTGGGTCAGGCCATCAGAGACAGAGATCAATTCACCTGAGAAACAAGAACAACATTGACTGAGGCTAGTGACACCACACCATTCATGACGCAATTCCCACAAAGTCACTAGCAGGCTTGGCCCTGCCATGCTGGCCTAAGGGATGCAGTTGAGGGCAAACTGCAGAGCACTCTGGCTGCACACACTCCTCTCAGGAGTGACAGAGCAGCCCACAGAAATGTCCACCACACTCCAGGAATGAATGCTCCAACTGTTCCCCACAGGCTGCCCGGGCCATCTTCCAAGCACACCTTTTGAATTACCAAATCCCACAAGAAGTTCAAAGGTGCCTTTTCAAATCACCAAAGCAAGGATGGGGGAGGGGGAGATACCGTTCGAAAGTTCTGTGGTTTGAGGACTCTTCAATCTAACAACAGACAGCAACTTCATGTCAGGCACAGGGTGTGTACAACATCTTCACGTTTTACACTCACCTGGCCAGGCAGGGAGGGCTAACCCACTCTAAAATTAGTTTGTGCCGCTAGGCAAAGACAAGCCAGCTGCCTCCAAAGCGCAGGCTCTAACCACTCCCATCTTGACCTGCCGTTTAGAACAAGCATTTCCAGCTGACTGAGAAATGTAACCTTTGGAAGCCTTGAGTGAATTCAAATACAAAGATGAAAGAGCCTTGGGGAAACCAAAAAATATCCTGCAGGTAGAAAGACTGACCCAGGGACTCCCTAGAGCAGAGAGTGACACTTTTGGCAAAGCAGCAAACAGTAAACATTTTAGGCTTTGTAGTCTCAGTAACAACTATACTCTGCCATTAGAGCACAAAAGCAGCCAAGGACAACACATAAACAAAGGGGCGTGCTGGGTCCCAAGGCACTTCCCATACAAAAATGGGGGCTATGGTCTGGTGACCATGTCTTCGGCCTTGGGAGTCCTGGGAAATTGTTGAGTCAAGGAGGAGTATGATCAGATAAGTGTTTTAGAATGAACTATGGTCAATGGCAATAAATGGAGTTAGCATGTTTTTGATGTTATGTGCAATAAATATTGGTATTACCATGGCTCTCTGTGACCACAGTTTTGATATAGGAGTGGCTGTGTTTCAATAAAACATTTTTTATACAAGCAGACAAAGGTCTGAATTTGACCCACAAGTCATAGTATGCTGAACCCTGCTGCTGCTCTAGGATCTCAAGTCAAGGATTCTAATAAATCAGTAATAGGGGAAGCTGGGATGGCTCAGTGGGTTAAGTGCTTGCTTTGTAGCCCCGGAGCCTGAGGGTTTGAATCCTGGCCCCGGCCCAGGCAGACCCGTATGCTGAACTGGGGTGTGCCTCTAGTTCAGTTCTTGCCAGAACCTATGCAGGAGGCTCCTAGCACAGTTCCTGCCCTGTGCAGCCCCGCACCCCCCTGTGGAGTGAAACTATATTGAAAACTAATACTGCCAACTATGGAGACTGCTCCGGGCCCTCCCCCTTCTCTCTGTCTCCCTCTGTCAAAAAACAATAAAAATAAATAAATAAATAAATAAATAAATAAATAATCAGTAATAATCTGAAATCAGCTACTACGGTTCTTCACACACCTATCACAGCTTAGAAATCCATTTAGAGCATACCGTGAGCCTCTGGTTATATCAAATATGGGGACAGGAAAAGGAAGCAATTTTTTTCTTTGTCTAGTAATTGCATTCACTCAAATAAGAAAGATCAGACCTTTATTCTTTCAGAACAGACATCTAGACAGTGCTCTGTAGATAGACTGCATTTGTGACAGAAAAGGAAACAGCAAAGCAATGACTCATGCATCCTCTTCCATGCCCCACCAACTCAGCTAAACCACTGAACCAACCACCTTTCAGTCTATGTGTCTACATCTCACATCTGACATTGGAATTGCCGGCCTGATATGCCCATGGCTGGTACTGACGGATTACAGGGAAGCAATGTCACCAGAATAGCTCTCCAGCTTTCTGGGCCTTGATGTGCCCTACACCACCTCGTGAAATCCCAGTTGTTGAAGCACGGAACTGGGAACCAGGAAGAAAGATAGACTGTCACAATCTAAATAACCAAAAAGTTATCTGCTTCAGAACTCCCAGAAGATGATGTCATTATATAGCGTCTGCTACTTCTACTCTTAAGTGCAATGGTTCTCCAAGGTGGAGGAGGTAGGGGGCAATTTAGTCCCCTATATCTGGAGACATTTTTTATTGTCACAACTAGGGAGTTACTAGTGGTATCCAATGGGTAGAAACACCTGAGGTGCTGCTAAACATCCTACAATGCACAAACAGCTCCCAATCCCACAACAAAGAATTATCTGGCCAAAAATGTCTGAGTAAGATTTCTCCACCAGACGATCCCAATGCCTCAAGCACACACGCACAATCCAATTAAATTCCAAAACCTCAGCTCCAAAAACCATTTTGACTGACATGTCAAGTAGATTTGATGAAAGAAAAATCACAGTGTAAGTTAGACTTGCCGATGGCACCTATGTAGTTGTTTCTTTGTTGTTTTGAGAAAAAGAATTACCTTGCTAAGGGTCATTCACAAAGGGAAGAAGAAGGAATAAATAGTCTCTGTGGTTTCTTTGAGCTCCAAAGTTCTATGATTATAAGCATATAAGGTGACTGAAATTCTAAGAGACTACTCTAGGGGGTCGGTACAGTAGACTCTGCATTAACTGGAACTCAAGCAACTGGCTTTCAAGCAATCAGCAAGAAGTTGAAGAAATAACACTTTAAATAAAAATTAAAATAAAATCTCAGCATGTTATGCTGCTGCATATCATGCAAAACCTGACCTTGTGTGAGACACAAGTCCTCACAGCAAACTAACATTCGTTCATTTTTCAAGAAAGCTGCACACAAGTTTGCCAGGTCAACATCATCTACTGATATAGATCCAAACCATCCACGTCCACTTCTCCCAATCCTGTCCTAGCTGCATCATCAGATCCTGATGGTCCTGATGCACTGTCTACCCAGTGGACTCTCTACTCCTACTGTAACAGTTTCAATTGTGTATGTGTGCGTGTGTTTTTAGTTACTTAAAGTTAAAAAATTATGTTAGGGGAAGCCGGGATGGCTCAGCGGGTTAAGTGCTCATTTTGCAGCTCTGAGGACCAAGGATTGAATCCCGGCCCTGGTCCATGTGGACCCCTATGCTGAACGGGGGTGTGCTTCCCATGCAGGAGGATCCCCAATTCAGTACTGGCTCCCCCGTTTAGACCCTGGTGAGGGGGTGTGTCTCCCAGGCGGGAGGCCCCCCAGCCCAGGTCCTACCCTGCATGGCCCCACCCACCTATGTGGAGCAAAACCATGTAGAAAACGATGAGGTATAACAATGGAGACTGCTCTGCCCGGCCCCCCTTTTCTCTGTCTCTCTCTCTATCTCTGTCAAGAACAATAAAATAAATTATATATATATGTAATTATGTTAGTCAATAGTTTAGTGGTTACCTGAGGGCAAGGGAGGAGGGTGGTGGGAGAAGTGGTCAGGAGGAGCTAAATATATGGTGACAGAAAGAAAGCTGACTCTGGGTGGGGAACACATATTATAGCATACCAAGGTACTGTAGAGTTGTACTCCTGGAACCTAGGTAATTTTTACTAACCAATCTCACCCTAATAAATTAAACAATAAAAAACAAATGTCTCACCACAAAAAAAAAAAATGTTAGTGAAGTTCACTAAGTTGAAAAGTTTACTGACTGCCATTTAACTAAAATTGCATAAGGCATTCACAAAGCTGTTAAAAAAAAAAAAAGATTTATTTTATTGTTTTGGACAGAGAGAAGAGGGAGGGCCCAGAGCAGTCTCCATAGTTGTATGTCATTAGTTTTCGATATAGTTTCATTCCACACAGGTGGGCAGGGGCCACGTAAGTTGGGAAGCAGGGGAAGGCACACCCCCTTGGGCCAGGGTCCGAACCAAGGAGCAAGAACTGAACTGCAGTCCTCCCGCAGGGGAAGCACACCCCAGTTCAGCATACTCCCCATGGGCTGGGGCCTGGATTTGATCCTCAGTCCTCGGGGAAGGGGTGGGGTAGGGGGGCAAAGGGAGCGCTTAACCCACTGAACCATCCCGGCTTCCCCCACAAAGCTGTTTTTAACAATAAAACTGTTACATTAAGTTAAGTTTGCCTTTATTTTCTTAATTTGCTTTTCATTACTGTATTTAAATATTAATATCCAGCTGACAGAGAGTTTATGGTATAGTATGGTATGGTATAGTATTAGTTAGACCTATTTTTAATAGTAACTCTCAAGCAACCAGAAACTATATTTATTTGACATCTACCAATCCCCATGGGTGCTGGTTAACAGAGAGTCTACTGTAACTTCCTAAAAAATATAACATCTCTGTGAAACTAAAGGACTTAGGTCCAGACCATTGTCCTTTAGAATGTGAAATAGCCTGCCCTAGGAGATGTTTAGCAGTACACAAGAAATAAAACAGTCAAAACTATAAATTTACCATTCATGTGGCTTTTTTCTCTCATGGAAAACGTTTGATAGACAGAGGGAGAAAATTATTACTGGAGTACTCCCCTTTCCCCTTAAATGTGTGACATGGAATGAAATGAACTTGAAAAAAGCATCTTTTTTACTCATTACATTTAATTATTACAGATTGGTAAACCTAATGATTATTTCCTTCATTTATTTTTTTTTCCGGTGGTTTATTTACAGTATTCAGAAAATATTAAATAAGATCAAGGTCAATTTTAAATTGCACCCTCCAAAAAATGACCTAGTTGTTTTTCAACATACACTTGCAAAATAAAGTCTCTTTTTATCAGTCCATCAGATCAAAAAAGGTGGTATTTTATTTAGACATTAAGTGCCTACAGATGCTGCCAAATCTTTAAGGACTAGATTAAAAGCAGACAGTGTGATCATTCAAATAGCAGGCACTGAAAAAACTTTTCCACATTATACATTAAAAGCAACTATTTTTTCTTTACCATACACACACACACACACACACACACACACAACCAAGGTTCCTGGATCTTTTCAAAAAGAAAAACATGTATAAGTAAAATTGAGGGATGCTGGAATAGCTCAGCAGGTCAAGGGTTTGCCTTGCTACCACGAAGTTTGGGTATCAAATACTGGTCCTAGTCCATGCAAAAACCCACATCCTGAATGTGGCACAACTGGTAACTGCCAGGATAGCAGCAAACATTCTAGCCTCCCATGTGAAAGGCTACCGGTTTGGTTACTCCCCCACCCAGCCCCACATCCACCTGTGTAGAATAAAACTATGTCACAACTAAAGATACCCAACTATGGAGACTGTTCTGGTCCCTCCCCCTCCCCTCCCCCCTCCCTCTCTCACCTTCTCTTAAACCAGGGATGTCAAACTCAATTAAAACACAGGCCATTTGGTGCAACAGGCAAGATTCACATAGGCCACATCACATTTACAAACGTCTCCGGAACTGAGTCAGTGCGTTTATACACGCCCACAGGCCCCCAGGAAAGGCACTGGGCCACGTGTATACTCGTCTTCAGTAGTTAAAGTGTTAATGAGGGAATTGTGTGTACGGTATTGCCTCAATCTCCCCTAAGCACTATTTTCTTCATAACAATTTTTTCTATTTTTATTTTATTTCAGAGCCTCGTGGGCCACAAAAAATTACTTCGGGGCCCACGGGCCGCCAGTTTGACACCCCTGTCTTAAACAATAAAATAAGTCCTTTAGAAAAATTGAATAAGATATCCTATGTTTGAACTCAAGCTCCAACCTGTTGCTGCACGTTTTCAGGAACCATCATTTGAACTCCACATAATTCAGGGGACATTCCTTGATTGGGTCCCAAGAAGGACCACCAACAGTTTCCTCTCCAGCCATTCCCATTGTTGTATCTCATTGACAGCATACCTCAGGGTCCCAAACCCTGAGGCCATTGAAGTCTCCATTCAGTGAGCAGATGTACCACTGAACAGCAATATGCCATCCCACACATGAAGTCCATTGCCACACTCAGTGACCACAGGAGAGCTGGGCAGTAGATTCTCTCACACACAGTATGATCCCAATTTCATTTGCAAGTTTTGTTTTTTACTTACAGACATGTTTTTGTAAGTACTTTGCATCTATACATAGATTTGTGTGTGCATACATAAAATTCAGGAAGATATACACTGAAATGTTAATTGTGGTTATTTCCTACAGTAGATACATATGTGATTTTATTTTTTCTTCCTATCTTTTTGCTTGTCAGCAGCTTCCAACATTTTCTACATTAAGTATAAGTTTTGCCCCCCCAAAAATAAGTAATATTCTATATGAATATTTTTTTTAAATCAACCTCATTTCAAAAAAAAGATTGAAGGCACCTGACAAAATAAGCAAGGAGTACAAAAGGATTTCTTTCAAAGTGGGGGCACTTTGAGACAAGGGTAAGAAACAAGAGCAATAAGCTCCAAAGAAGCCAAAGGTTGAAGCTATTAGCCAGCACGCAGCCTTAATGTCCTGCACACTGGCTGCAGGGAGGCACACATTGGCTTTGAGTTTCTTGGCATGCAGAGAACATTCCTTCCCAGACTCCTTACCTCAATCCACTAGTCCTAATTAAGTTTTGTTTAGGGAGGGATAATGAGAATATTTTTGTGTATTTCCTGACCATACTCCCAGATGAGATCATGAAATACAGAAATGTGTTGAAGGACAAGGAGCTAGCTGCAAATACAAGCCATGGAGTGCTAACCGTTCTGCCCCATTGCTCCTGGGGCTAAGTGTCGGTGTGTATAAGAGCTGAGAGTCTCCCAAAGGGCATTGCTTTAACTTTCCAAAAGTGTTCCTTGGTGCAATTCATTGCCATGAAGGCAATGGTGAGGGAGACACTCAATCCAGGACAGGACCAAGTGTTGAGAGCCTCTGAGGTCCTCTGGAAGCAAAGTCACACCCAATGAAGAAGCTGCAGAAGCATCACACTTACCATAAGCTGTCATGACACCAGCGTATGGCCCATCCACCACATTCCTGTTTTCTTCTGCCAGTGCCTTGATGTACCTCTTGCTGAGGTCCAGGATCTGCTCACGCAGCATGGAGCTGCTCTCAGGCTGCGTTCGCTGTTGGATGGTAAAATGCAGGAGCATCATACCCCAAATAAAACCAAAAGTCACAAGGAAAAAGCCCAGCTTCTGAGAGGACAACTTCCACGGAGTAAAGATAGCCATTGCTCTCCGGCAACTTCACCTGCCGTTGGCTCTTAAAGCGTCGAAGGGAGAGTAAAGTTCATGGTGGGTTCGTCCGTCTCATTCTGGCTCCTGAGTCAGCTGATTTCCTTTCCTCACTTCCATGCTGCTGTGGAGAAGGAGGACAGTTAGCACCATGGTCATGCTAAAACACGGTAAAAGAAACCAGAAGCCCTGTGTTCACCCAACTAGCTCTAAAATGTGAACTTCATTTTTTCTTAATTTGCTGGTTTCATATCTTCTATTATGATTCAGGATCTGTAAGCTCAGAGGGAAATCTGGCTAGGTGACAAAAAGCTGTACAAATACGAAGGAGGAAATGTGTGTCTGAGTGTGTTAACAGGTGTAGCAGGGCTGTTCCAGTCTGGACCAAGTTCAAAACAGGAAGTTTGTTTTGCAAGGTGGGGAGGAGATAGAAGGATATTTCACTGAATGTCAGCAGAAACCCAAGTAGAGGGTGGAGTCATATCAGCACTGGGCACTTTTGTGTATCTGTAACGTGAGCTTACAAAGTCATCATTATGTGCTCTGGCAAGGATTAGAGCATGCAGCTGGAGAGGTGAACAAGAAAGTGGATGCCCCCTCAGGGGTAATCAGACAAGGAAAGGGGTGAGAGCCTCCTTATTACTTAAGCACAGCCAGCTCTCATTAGCAGTGTCCAGAGACGAGCTGAGTCTCTCGGGGACACCAGGTGGCCTCTCCCAGGCACCAGCGCAGAGAGGCTCTGCCAGGGGTACCCAGCAGTCTTTCTGTTTTAGCTATCAGGAGTGAAAGCTGAACCTCACTTCTCACTTGTACACTTCAGCGCAGGAAATGGAGAGCACATGACAGCCTGCTATTCTGTGGCTTTCCATTTTACGCACACCATGAAGCAAAACGAGGCTAAAAGCCATAGTTTCCTCTGCCTATCCCATTGTAAGGGATACGAATGTTAAATCACTCTGTTATACACCTGAGACAAATATAACATTGTATGTCAACTCTATGTTAGTTTTTGAAAAGGTATAGTTTCAATGCTAATGCAATCAGATCTTATCTGGTATCAGCACAGGCTGGGTCAAGGTCCTAAATCAAGGTTCCTAACAAATGGGGCTGAAGCACAGGTTGGAAAGGAGTTACAGGTAGGCCAAGCTACCCACCCCTTAGGCCAGAGTCCTGGGCCCAAGAACCAGTCAGTTTGCAAATGACTCCATTTTCTAAGTGTGCCAAGGTAAGGGCTGAGCAAGGATCTCTTATGAGGGACTAACCCAGGATGTATTTGGAGTGTGCTTACGTTTCAGTTCAAAGGATTCTTCATAAATAGCCTAAGCAATAACAGGATCTCACATATCTGTGTTGGTCTTCTTCACTATCTTTCCCTTGCCTATCAACAAAGTTATCAATAGTCAGCAGTACCAATACTAATATACTAATAGTAAATGATAAGTAAACTCTAGATATGTCCCAGGCATTGTGATGGTTTTTGTCTTAGCTCAATGAGTTCTTATAAGAGTCCTATATGGTAAGAACTATTAATATTATTATCTCAGTTTTAGAGACAAAAAACACTAAGGCACAGAGAGATGAACTTGGCAAAAGGTCAGCTAGTTATATGGCAGAGGACCAATCATCTAGGAACAGCTCATGAATCAGTAAACCACACCCTACCTTCCTTATGCCATTCCTCCTCCCTCACCGGCCTGTTTGGGTATGGCTAAGAATGGTCTGTACATGCCGAAAGGGTTGCGAAAAGTAACAAAGAACTCCTATGGAGTTCACAAGCCAAAAACATTTACTATTGGCCCTTCATAGAAAATTCTAGACCAGTTGTTCTCCAGGTGGGGTCCCCCCCTCAGAGCAAATGTGAGAAATGCAAATTCTCAGACCCCACCCCATACTTACTGAATCAGCAACTCTGGGGGTGGGGTGGGGGCAGGGGTGAAAAAGATAGCGACATGCTTCCACCAGCCCTTTAGGCAATTTCATGTCTGCTCGAGTTTGAGAGCCCCTGACACAGGCAGCTGCATGGTGTCACTACGCCACACCACCACACTGCCAACAAGGAGGCTTGAACTCCATCTCACACTGCTTTATCACCTAAGTTCCTCTGGGCCATCCATACCCTCCATACCTGCTAGTCTGCTATCACCATGCCCTGCTGATCCTTCTTCAAGGTCTCCAATCTTCTGCTCCCCCTACCTGGCTGGCCCAGTCCCTATCACACTAATGATACAAACCTAAGCCCCAAGCCCCAGCTCGGGTCCTACCTGCCTCCACCCACTTCCCCTACCTCTGAAGCTTAGGATGCTCCTTCCTAGTCTGCTCTGAAACACTGTCTTCGTACCTTGGATGTTCTCCACTTGCTGTGTGAGGATCTCACGCTATCCCCTAAGGGGCTCCCCCACATACCTTCTCAGAGAAAGACAGTGACCCAGGGGCACAAGAAAATACCTGTTGACTAAGTAAGTGAACTAGTCATGAGGGCCCTATGGCACTTTATCTAGCCTCTCTATATGTGGACCAGTTGAAAAGAACCTGCCCTCAAGCTGTCCTCCATTCCTTCTATAGCCTGAGCACTGCTGCCATCCTGCTTGAATGGTGAGTATGTGCGAACTACCCCGCTCAGGGGGCTGACGAGTAGAGGCCAGGCCCCTAAGTGGGTGCTTGCTCCAGTTCCTCCGGAAGCGGCTGTTCTTTCTTTTTGATAACTCAGACTAGTTATTCAATTTTACCTCAGGGCTGAAGGGATTTTCCCAGAGCAAGTACACCCAGTGCTATACCAAGAAAGAGTCTTCTGGTGATTTTCTTTTACTATTTTAGTAGAGAACCCTGAATGCTGACAGAAATGACTCATCTACATTCAGACAGGAAGCCACACTCCACTTCCTCAACTAATCCTCTGAAGAAACCCCTAAAGGTTGCAGAGTTTGAGCAAAGAAAAAGCCAAAGGCCAAGGACTGGAGGAGGACTTCTTCAGTAGAAAATGGGGGGCACTTCTCGGCCTTGTCCTTGGAGAGAGTTGGAACCACCCAGGTAGCACATTTGAGAGACAAGATGGTCGAGAACACCATCGAGAGTCATACAACTTTAGAGTGAAATTCTATGAAACTCAGAGCACAGTTCTGATACTGAAGGCCCAGATTTTAAGTGATTATACAACTGCCAGGAATATTCTTTTCTCCAGTGGAATCCATAGTTTAAAGCAAGAGCAACTCTATCAGCATAGAGGAAATTAAATTAGAATTCATCTCAACAATTCCTTTTAAGGAAATAGAATTTTTAAAGACTTCAAAATTATAATCGAGAGACATCCCTATGTTTCACAGTAAGAATTTTAAAGGACTTCAAAATTATAATTCCAGAGACACCCCTGTGTTTCACAGTAATAAGAGAATAAGAGGACAGCAATCCTCACCAGAGGGTCTTGGCATCATAAAATGACCTAATGAGGATCATCATTAATGGCCCCAATTAACGAAGAGACCACAGAACAACAGTGTTCAGAAAGTTGTTGGTCAGGCCAAGAATCTGTGTGCCTTCAGATTTTCTAACAGCTGGATCCTCTAGCAAAGTGGATCTGATAGGCACAAAAGGAACGATACAATATATCACAGGAGGCCCTGTTGCCAACAAGAGTGATGGCAGACCAGAGCCACGATTTCATCTGTCCTCTTCTAGAAAGAAGTATGCGAAGTGGGAGCCAAGTCTGCAATGAGTTAGGTAAGCTTGTAGGTCAATTGCTGCCACTTGCCATCCTAAAATGCATTTCCTCTATTCCTATACTTCCTAAAAAAGGAGCATGCACTTCTCCTTCTTTCCCATTCATTCTTCAACACAACAATAGCTGGCTTCCACATTTCCAAATGTGGTCAAAGATCTTTGGCAAGGAAATGGGTCAGTTCTCTTAATTCAAACAATAAAAGCACATGGAAAGATGTTCAACATATATACACATTAGGAAAATGCCAATCAAAACCATATTGATATGCCAATTCACACTCATTAGCACAGCTGTAATCAAAAAGACATAAGAGCAAATATTGGTGAGAATGTAGAGAAATTATAACTCATATACAGCTGATGAGAATGTATAATGATGCAGCTGGTGTGGAAAATAGGCGATTCCTCAAATGGTAAAGCCCAGAGTTACCATATGACCTAGCCAACGACACTCCTAAGAGTTCTCCCAAGAGAAATGAAAACATATGCCCACCCAAAATTTGTGCACAAATTTTCATAGCCACACTACTCATAATAGACAAAAAGAGAAAGGAACAACCCAAATATCCATCAAATGACGAATAGTTAAGCAATATGCAGTATATCCATATAATAAAATATTATTTATTAATAAGAAATAAAGTGAGTACTGATACATGCTACAAGATGCATGATCCCTGATAACACAGTGCTAAGTGGAAAAAGATAGTCACAAAAAACACACGCTGACTCCATTTATACGAAATGTAAAACAGGCAAACCTATAGAGACAGCAAGTAGAATAGTTGCTTAAGGCTCAAAGAGATAGGTTATTGGGAGGTGACAACTACTAAAGGCAGGGTTTATTCTGGCGGATAAAGAAAATGTTCTAAAATTTGTGGTCATGGATGCATAATTCTGTGGATATTTGAAATTATACACTTTAAATGGGAGAACTGTATGATATTCAAATCATTTCTCAATAAAGCTATTAGTGAGAGAGAGAGTGTGAACGCACACAAGCACACCTCCAACGTTGAGGGCGGAGGTGGAACTATACTTGGAGGTGGGCAGAGAAGCCTCCTGGACCCACTGGAGTACCAGTGAAGGCACACCCATGCCCTCATTTCCCACAGCACAGCCAGGATCAGGCTACACCACTCCTAAGGGCTGACCACAGGCCTAGCAATGGAGGAAACTGACACAGAGAAATCGGCCACTGGCTGAACAGACACGGCCACTCTCATAAGCTCTAGAACCACCACTCAGGCCTCCCATCAGATGGCTCCTGCCTGGCCTGTTGTGCTGGGCAGATGCCAGTTTCTCAAACCTCCTGAGAACACCCTGAAAAACAGTCCAGCTCCAATGGAGTGAAAACTAGACTGATGATGCAGTTCCCTCAGGCGCTCATCTAATGCCCCACTTCTTACATAAGAACCTGTCTCTTTAAAGGATGAATGAAATGGGAAATGCCCTTCCTTCTCTTCAGAAGCAATGCCAGCCCCAACCACATTGGTTGGATCTTTCCCAACAGCCCCACAGGGCACTCCTGTCACGGCTTGCTGGTCCAACATGCACCGGGCAGAGCCTGCTCTAACTTAGCATGCCTCTTCTGTGCTAACCAGACACCCCCCAAACTACCTCATGTCTGTCTTCTAACAATGGCAATCAAGCACCAACTTTTGGTCTCATCCTGTACAACATTCAAGAACTCTTCAGTTTGCTGTGCTCAGCCTTGTTACCTTGGGAAATCCCACCCTTACCTCACAACTGGACCCTGCCTCCTGCATCAAGCCTCCCCTGGCTCCCCAGACAAAGGAGAGCTCTTCTTCCTTAGCTGAACACTCACAGCTCCTTCTGAGGAGCTTCTTCCAGTTGCCCTACAGGCTAATCCTTTCTTTCATCTTCCTATGGTGTCTGTCAGACAGGAAATGCCAGGGGCCATGCCTTGCACACAGTGCATGGTCATTAAGTGTCTGCTAGATGAAAGGACAGGATGGTAGAAATGAGATGAAGAACACAAATGAGCAATGACCTCCAAGATCATCTTCTGCTGTGAACCACAAAGAACCTGGCTCTCTGAGACTGTATTTGTACCTTACTTGACAGAAGTATTCACGCTAAGATCTTGCCACACAGCAATGAAAAAGTCATTGTGCCCTTGAATAGACTGGGCTTAACTGAAGTGGTTATGGTGGTAGACAGGTATTCAAAGAGAAAATGGAGGGGGGAAAGCTCCAGAAAAAAATTCTAGAGGAAGCAATGATTCAGGGAACAAAAATGTCCAAGACAGAGGATGGGAGGGGAAAACAAGTTGGGGAACCTTTGAAGGAGGCTGCTTGTTTCTTCACTGGTTACCCAAGATGATCAGAGGAAACCACTAAAAGGGGTGGCAAGGAGGAGCTGAGAAAAGACCCATATCCAAGGCCTACAAATCTTTCCTCTACAGCTCTCTGTACCCATTGGCACTCTGTGATCCAAGCCAAGTCTGCCTAAGTTTCTGCATGTATCAAATTTGTAGACCCACAGAACACTGTTACATCTAAATGAGTAGTGCGTGAATCATCCTAGTTACTGGTTTGCAAATTATGCTCCAGAAGACTTTAGGATTCCCAGAGATGTTTCAGAAGTCTCACAAATGTCTTGATTTTTGTTTTTCTTTGTTTAAATTAGGTTCTATTTAAAAAACTTAAAAGATGAAATACAGCCATTTGTGACAACACGGACGGACCTTGAAAACATCTTATTAAGTGAAATAAGTCAGAATGAAAGAATTAAGAAACATTTGATCTCCCTTATAGGTGGAATATAAAACTAAAAGGAACAAAGAAACAAAGACTCATGGACACAGTCAATAGTTTAGTGGTTACCTGAGGGTAAGCAGGGAGATGGGTAGGAGAGATGGTTGGGAGAGGAGTAGGGAGGGGGCATCAAACATACAATTATGGAAAGTGAGCTGATTCTGGGTGGTGAGCATATAATGCAATGTATAGACAATGTAATGTAGAATTGTACACCTGGAAACAATATAACATATCAATCAATGTCACCCCAATAAATTTAACAATTAAAAATAACTTGTTAGGAAAAGTTTTGCATATCATATTTTAAGATACAAGAGACAATCAATATATGCATCAATTTACACTCTAGAGATTCAGAACCAAACTTCCCTAGCTATCCTTGTATATGCAAGTTGAACTTTGAATTTCTATTATTTGGTCAGGAAATTCATGCTTGGGGGATGTTTGCTTTTATTTTATTAAATTCAGGTCCACATAGCTACTTATGTAAAATTCTATGACAGAGGACACTATGGGTGATTAAACGCTAGAGGATAGCCAGTCATAAATTGTAAGATTCAGAGGCTTTGTGTTTGATTTCTTTATTATATGAAGCAAATTTTAGATAATGTTATTGATTACAATTTCCAACTACTTCTCTTTCCAGCCTCTGTTTCAATTTACGCTTAGAGCAAATTAGAGTGCTTGAGATACTATTTTAAAAAATAGTATCCATTACCATTTGCAATCAGAGTGAAATTGAGCTTCCACTACTGTTCAACCAAAACATGGTATATAAATCAATTGGACGCTAATCCTGAAAAGACTGTACACCATCTTATACAACTCCCGATTCTGTGCTCACCAGAACAACTCCCTTGTCTAATGAATGACTTTGAAAGAAAATAGGAGGAGTGTAAATGCATGTTTTTTTTTAATGCAGACTAGAAGACTACATTAGATCTTGCTTAGAAAAATAATACTCCTGAATTTACAGAAATATACCAAGGCCCAGAAAACGTGTGGTTTTTGTTATTAAAGTCAGAATTGAGGGAAAGCCGGGATGGCTCAGTGGGTTAAGCGCTCGCTTTGCAGCCCAGGGGACTGAGGATTGAATCCCGGCCCCGGCCCCTGTAGACCCATATGCTGAACTGGGGAGTGTTTCCCATGTGGGAGGCCCCCACCGACCTGTATGGAATGAAACCATGTTGAAGACTGATGATGTATAACTACTCAGACGACTCTGGGCCCTCCCCCTTCTCTCTGTCTCTCTCTGTCTCTGTCAAAAACAGTAAAATTAATCTTTAAAAACATAAAGTCAGAATTGAACCAGTACTCATGTCTGCTCAAGCCCCAGTTCTTCTTCCTATATATGGTCTGCACCAAACCAAGCTGAATCTACCAATCCTCTGCAGAAACTCAAAAGGAAGGAGACTTCCCTCTATGAAACATAAACCAAAAACCGCAGTCTGTGACTTTAAGGAGCTGGGGGTCTAATGCAACATCCCAGCTATGGCAAAGGGTTGAGAGAATCAACAGATGGTAGAAAGAAAAATACATATGTATGGAATTACTGGTATGAAGAAGACAGATGGTCTGGGGGTGATTCTTAATGGAAATGCAGTTGTCTTCTGTTGTTGCAAGGAGAAACTCTGGAGGAGGGAAGGGCATGCAAAGCAGCCTTTTCTCCAAATTAAGTCTAAATAAATACCTGGGAAGATGCTCTGAAGTTGTTTGTTCTCCCATCTGGATGGCCTGGACATACAGACCAGGTGCCACCAACTTGAAACCAATCATAGGATCTACTCTGCAGAAGCCCCAAATCTGAAGTGTGAATTCTTGTCAACTGTGATAACCACTGAGTCCTCCTCCCCTTCTAGGGAGCAAAGAAGCTCAGCAGCCACCAGGAGTGCCCAGGAACAGAACTTTCTTTTCCACCTCATGACTTGATCCTCTTGACAAATTCTAGTACTTTTCTTTACACGCAGGAAATGCATATTTAAGTGAAAACAGCCTGTTCTCTTAAGAACTGGCTAAACCAGTCTTATTTTGAGTCACTACCAAAAAGACACTAAAACAACACACCTTTGGTATTCTTGGGAAGGCTTTTTTAATGTCTGCGGTTTTAAACAGCCAGGTCTCTTTTATATTGGAAGAAACCAAGCCAAGACAGTTCTGGGTCCAGAGTTTTCATTTATCATGCTATTATACACGTGCATTCCCAGTGTGACCACAGAAAGAAAACCTCCAACCCCACCCCACCCCGAAGTGGTATACTATTCACTGAGTGTAGTGGGGGGTTCCATATCTGGCATCAACAGCAGAATAAATTTTCAAATATTGTAATAAGGCTAACGACTCTGTCGCCATTTGCCTCTCCCCACTCCTACCCATCCTCTGGTGACTCCCCACATGCCCATCTCCACGAGAGGGTAGGCAGCAGTGGAAAGGAACCTCTGATGATTTTATTCTGACAGAGCCTCTTGGGTGTGCACGTTACTGGCAGGTGGACAAAGTGGAAATGGGACAAAGGAGTGAGAAGGAAGCTGTCGCTGCTGGATGAGATAAGATCTTCACACGCTCTGTCACTTTCACTCACCAGGCCCATAGATTATTCAGTTGACAGAAAATCCCATCAACAAAAATGAAACCACAGCAACTCTTAGAATTCTGAATACATGTACTACACAAAAACAAAAGGTGTAGGTCCTTGAAAAACAAAATAAACCTGTTTAATCCAGGGTTTCTCAATCCTTGGCACAACTGACATCTGAAACAACATAATTCTTGGTTACAGGGCACCCTGCACATTAGAGGATATCTAGAAGTATCTCTGTCCTTGAGCTACTAGATGCCATGAGAACCCTCTACTCCCAACTGTGACAATCAAAATTGGTCTCCTGACATTGCCAGATGTTCCCTAAAGGATAAAAGCACCCTGATGAAGAATCACTGCCTATATCCATCAGCCGAACTTCACCCACCCCATGGAAAGAGGCTTAGAGAGGGTGAGTTCATAGGAGTAGATTGCAGAGCAAGGAGGAGGTGAACTCAGCAGTCATTCAAAGCCCTGAAGATGAGCAGGCACAGAGTCCTGCACTATGAACAGAGGCCAAAGGGAGACGAGAGGGACCCCCAGCCTGATGCTGTCCTAAGCTGGCTGATAAATGAATCTCATTTTCTTCCATGTCCTTCAGTGAAACACTATCATAGCACCAGCCAAGGACCTCATTCCTACGCTGGTTGTGCCCCGATTCACTAATTAGTATGTGGCATTGGGGCTCTATTCCACAAAGATCCTAGTCTATAAAGCAACAGGCACAAGGAAGGAGGCTTTGAGAAGACAAAACCTGGATGATGTTACATCAGGCAGCCCTAAAACGAAAAGGACTGTCTCTGGCTGCTGGCCCAGGAAACCATGAACATACTTTATGACAGATTAACAATGAGTCTCTAAGAAGAAGAAAAGGAGTAGTCTGAAAAGAACACACAGTGCATAAATTTGTTAGGTAGATATCTCCTCCATGTTGAATGAAAATGCTCAAAAGATTCGCTTTCACTCAGAGCCAAAGGATAGTAAAGCCACAAAAGAATTTTATGGTAAATACAAAATGTACTTTTTTCTCTGAGGATCAGCCTTCTGTCAATTCCTTCTACCTAAAACACCTGTGGAATGACTACAGGCCCAAAATGGCCCCAGCAGTGGAAAAAAGAAAAAAACAAAAACAAAAAACCCCAGTCACAAAAAAAAATTGTGCCCCTAAAGTGAGGCAATACCCCACAAAATAAAGTTCATTATTCAACAAGTGCTCCCTGAACCTAACCAGCCAACCACACCACCCCAGACCCCTCTCCTCCACCTGGACAGGAACACAGGCTGAGTGCTGACCTACCCCATGAGTGTTCTAGCTGCACTGCCTGTAGAAATGGCACTGCCTTCCTTTTATTTTTTAAGAACTAGCTGATGAGTGAGAAGGTACTCACACACAATCTGAGACACCCCTCAAAGGCTTATCAAATTTAAACCGTGTAATCTATTTTGTACACATGGCTACAGTAAATCCACAAAGAGCATAAGGCTCCAAGCTCTGATGGAACTTGGGTCATAAACCCCAGTCAGAATCTTCTTAATTTTCAGAAGAACTCAACCATTAGATGCTGGTTGATAAGCTTCCTTGTCCCCCAAATTATAAACAAAGGTCCACTCTCTTAAGTACTATAAACATCTTGGGTCAACTAGACTGAGATCTGGTCACGAGCCCTCAGATTACACAAATGATGGGTGAACTCAAGCTCAAGAGGGCACGTGAGTGTCCTGCCCTCCAAGCTAAGGAGTGCCTAAACCAGGGCCTCTCAACCCTTGTGCACTCCTGAGTCACTTGGGCTTCTTTATACAAAATACACACAGGTGCCCAAATACTCAGATTCACTTCACCTAAGGTGTGGCCCAGAGGTATTCTTATTTTTAAGCTGCCTGGGTCATTTTAATGCAGCCAGACATGAGAACTATGGCATCTTTAGAAAGGTGTTCCTTTTATTAACTCTATGGATCCTATCTAGTGGGACTCAACACGTGATCTACAAAATAAAGTTTCTGCTCTCCACAAATGCAGATCCACTGGCTTACTAGATAATCAGTTTACAAGGTACACTGGTTTTTCTCCTTAAAGAATCTCTAGCTGGTCATCTCAGGCCAATGGCCCAGGCACCCTGCCCAAGGAGACAGCTTTTCTGGAGGAGAGAGTCCACTATGAATCGCTGTTAGATCACCACTGTGTCATGGAAGACTTGTTGGGTATCATGCTGGATTGTTAGGGTGTTTATTAACCTCTCCTCGGCATCTGGCTCCAAAAATGAAAAATTAATTGAAGCTAACCTAATGGGCTCAATATCTACAAATGCTTACAATAACCAGCACCTCTTTAACCTTGATAGTCAAACTCTGCTTTGTGGACCTGAACCACTGAGCTGACCTGGTAGATTGTTACAAATGCATAATCTCAGGCCCACTCGTGCCAGAATGAATGAATCAGAACTGACATTTATAACAAGATCCCCAGGTATTGGTTTGCACATTAAAGTCTGAGACAAGTTGCTTTTTATCTCACCCAGGATAATAAGAATGAGGGCAAGTCAGATACTAATTTCCAATGGCAGATAATAGAGAATATGGCACAAATCTTCTCCTTTTAATAATGTGCACAGAACTTAAGGATTTGGTATTAGTTTTGAATAAGCTGGATGCATGTCAGTAAGACCAGGTATCGTATAGACACTCCTAGTTACTACAAGAGGCACCCAGCTGAGGTGAGAATTATACATGCAGACGGCATAATTTTACCATTGTGAACTAAGAGTGCGTCTAAGAACTGGTTGTGCTTTCTAGTTGCAGGTTTGGTCCATTATGCTAAAATCAGAGAAATACTTTGGATACATGTCTTCTAACTTTTAACTCAAATATAGCAACTAACTCCATACAGCAAATTATCCTATGCAGCTACCCAACATATTCTTCGCTTTTCGCAAAGTTAGACATCATGGGAGGTTTACTGAGTTTTTACTGTTTTATAATTGCTGAAATGTTCACTTTAGCACACCTGCTTAAAAACCACTAGTAAGTAGCTTTCCAGTTGACTTCAAAGTGGAACAGGCTTCAACTGAGATAAGCACCCTTATTGGGTGTCTTAATTTTACATAAGATGATGTCAACCAATATTTAAAGTTTCCGGAAAAGACTGGAATTTATTCTGATATTTTCTAGGACATATTACTTTTGGCCACTGAAAGCTTTTCAAAGCTTTGTTGAAAGAAACTATATTTGAAGGGTGACTTAAGGGGTATACAATCTACCCACTACTCTACATTGACCTTGTCTAACCTTTTGTGACAAATGAGTTCCTTTAACAGCCTCCTTTCCTCCTCCCCTTCTCCCTCCCCCTCCTCTTCCTCCTCCTCCTCCACCACCACCACCACCACTATCACCCCCCAACCCCACCAGTTAAAGGGCTTCCCTACCCAGCAGAGCACACCCACACAGCCTGGCCATCTCCTGAGCAGATGTGTGGATTCCATTAAAAACTCTCACTCCCAAGACACATCTTCCAACTCAGCTTTACTCTGATAAAGCTGGTACTGCACTTTAACCTTCACCTGGCTTTTTCTATTTTCCCTAGTTCAGAACCCAGAAGGAAGGATGGCTGTGATTAATTGGCATCTCCAAACCCCAGGAGTTTATTTTTATATATTTTGTGTCTTGTTTCTAAATATCAGGATAAGACAGGTGGTTTCTAGCAGCTACTTGAAAGCCTTTCTCCACAAATAACACATTGCAGGTGTATGAATCTTTAATCCTAAAAAATTAAAAGACAAGATGACTATAACAGTCATAATATTTTCTTTCTAAATATTGACTTCAGAAAAAATGCTGTGAGATATGCCAAAATATTCTGACCAGATGATTGCAACTATAGCTGAGGGATGATAATCGGGAGAAAAACAACAGAATTATCAGCATTGGTGCTCAATAATTATACTTTGACCTGAGCGTTCCTAATGCATCCTGTTTTTAACCAACAGTCCATTAAGAATATAAATAAATATTTTTTATTATAACATCATTTTCAAAAACATCTTGGGCGGCTAGTGCATTGCACTCTCCTGAATGTCACTAACCACGATCTAAGCTCTTGATAAATGCTGGGAGGCTTTCAAGCTCTTCCATCTTAAAAGGGGGATCAGAGATCACAGATGTAAATCTGTATTTTACATAATGACCTTCAAAAATAGAAACAGTAACACAGACATCACTGCCAGTCAGAACAAAAGCTGAGGGCACCCTCAATCCCCAGAGCATGAGACCACTGAATGGGAACCTCTACTCTAGACAGTTCAAATCCCTGGATTTGGCCTGGCCTTGGGCCACATGTCTTAGAAGAAAGAAATCTTCAAAACAATGCATATTTGACCTAAAAGGGAGGGAGGAAGGGAGGAAGGGAGAAAGGAGGGAAGAAAAGGAAGGGGGGAAGGGAGGAAGAGAAAGGAAGGAAGGAAGGGTAAGGAAGGGAGGAAGGAAGGAAGGAAGGAAGGAAGAAAAAAACACCACAAAAATGAAAATGGCCAGGTAAACCATATCACTGGATTTACTGTAAACCTGACAAAGGTTTTGCTCCTTAGACTTCCTTCATGTATCCAGGAGGACCTAGAGAAGAAAGTTCTCTTTAATCTTAGTATCAAGAATATTGATCTGGGCAATTGGACGACGGGCTGGACTTTATTCAATGGCACAGTAACATGTAACTGACAATGCTTCCCTCTTAACAGAGCTGCTAGGAAAGCTCAGTTTCAGGACTAGGGGCAGAGTTTGAAACCCGTCTTGTGACGTCTCAAAGCCTTAGTTTTATCTCCTTTTACAAAGAAGCAACAGAAATAGGACGTGTCTAAGCCCCTTCCATTTTAAGTTTCAAATCAGGAGAGCAGATTTTCATTAACCAGCTATTTGAAATTGTAAATAATTCAGAATAGCCACATGCATATCCTAGAATGTGATCCTGGCAGCAGGGGGCGGGGGAGTGGGCAACAGATGATAGAAATTGATTTACAGTGAGAGAATTACAAAAGAATGAAGCCATTATGAAAAACTGTGCCTCCTCCATTTTATCCTTTGCCTCACATACACTAAATTCATGCCACTTGCCTCTCATAACCACTAGATTTATAAGCCCATTAGAAATACTTTGTAAATTATAATCACTCCATGCAAAAAACTATGAACATTATTATAATGATTTAAATGCCCATAGCAGTACAGCATGACCTGGGGGGAGTCTATTGATATCTTAGCAAATTATGCCATGAATATGCCATTGGGATATTTGCTTTTAAAGTTCTCTGATATTTCCCAGTGAGTTCAGTTAATATTTAACTCACACTGTGACTGCCTCAATCAATGGGATTAGGTAAACTATTTCCTTGTTTCCTCTGCTCCATGGGGGTTCTTTCCATCAAAATCCTGCCCAGGATCATGCTAAGGAACTGGTTCTCCACCCTCACTGTACATCAAAAGAGACTGGGGAGACTTTTAAAATATAAATGTCAGCCCAACCTCCTTAGGACCAGGAAACTAATATAACTGTAAGCACTCCTGTAAGGAGCAGCCATGATTGAGAACTGTGTCTACCTTGAGTAAAAGTATCTATCTTACCAGCCAGACAATAAAAGCAAGGAGAAAAAAGGGGATCAAGTATGAGGGTCATGGGTGGCAGATGAGGAAGGGGGAGCCCTCATGAACCAGTGACCACGTGCCCCAATAAAAAATGGCAGACAGCTGACAGTGCCAGCTACCAGACAATTTGAGGGAAGACAGCCTGGTGTGTGTGGCCAGATCTTCTGATCTTTCCAGAGAAGCCAGCCACCCAGAGTTTTGGGTCAAATCTCTGTATTTATAAATGTTGCCACTAATTTAATTTTTTTTAATTCTGGGTGGGCCAAAGTTCAAAGGAATTTACTATCTTGCTCACCCGCTCTGTCTACTTCATTATTTGTTATCTGTTACTTTGACCTAATTGCCCAACCATTCCTTACTTACTAAACAGTAGGTGGTATTGTTCTCAGTCATTTGATCATCATTATCCAACATTTCAGAGCACAAGCTTACAGCCCACACGTTCTACCCAGTACAAGCTTGTGACTTAGTCACATCTAATTGCCAATCCTAAGAAACTGGACGAAAATTTCAAAGTTATCTAGAGAGAGAGACAGGCCCTAGGATTCAGAAAGGCCAGAAAGTCTAAGTGACCTGCCTAGGGTCACAAAGACTATTGAAGGTAGGTGACCAACTTCGTCCTAGTGTTAGCACTGGAAGTCTCCTGTCCTGGGAAACCCACCAGTCCCAGGTACAGAAGAACAGTTGGTCACCCGAGATGAAGGCCAGAGATAGAGCCACGCTGTTGTCCTTGTACATGTACCCCCATCGTCTGCTAATTCTTGGTATATGTGTGTATATGTGTGTATATGTGTGTGTGTGTGTGTGTATATATATATATATATATATATATATATATATATATATATATATATACACACACACACACACATACATTTTAGGTTTGTTGTTTTTTTTTATTGTTTTTGACAGAGAGAGAGAGAGAGAGAAAGATACAGAGACACAGAGACAGAGAGAAGAGGCAGGGCCCAGAAAGTCTCTATAGTTGCACATCATTGGTTTTTCCACATAGTTTCATTCCACAGGTGGGCGGGGCTGCACAGGGCAGGAACTGGGTCGGGGCCCCACCCAGTGAGAACCGAACTGGGGGCCTCCCACATGGGAAGCACAGCCCAGTTCAGCATAAGGGTCCGCATGGGCCGGGGTAGGGATTCGATCCTCGGTCCCCGGGGCTGCAAACCTACTGAACCATCCCGACTTCCCTACATATATACATTTTAGTTTCATTGTTTGCTCCCCATCAAGAGTCCACTCCTTGAAGAGAAATATTCAAATCTTTCTGCAAATTGAGTACTTAATATTTGTTGGGAAAAGTCCTTGTGACCCCTTGATCAATAAAGATGACTGCTGGTGTTGTCCTTGGAAAACATAGTCATCACTGCTGAAGGAATCTCTGTGAAGGACCTGAAGGTTTCAACCACTCTGCTGAGCCTCCTTCTCAGCCCCCAGTCACTGGCTCCACCACTTTGCTAGAAAGCGTGAGAAACACAAAGAAATAAATCAGACGAGTAACTTTGGGCTGGCAGCTTCCTTCTCTCCTGGGGCCACAAAGTCTCCTTCTTATTCTAATGAGGTTATTACCCATCATCCAGGGACATGGCGTCTAGTATGTTCCAAAGCCTCTGTGCAGAAATACACCTCAGAAGGCAGCTTCTCAGCTGTGAGAGAAGTCAGCCTTTGCAGTCTTCTCTCAGAAGCCTGCTTTGGAATTATTCAAGAGAGTCAGAGCTGAACCCCGTTGTATTGCATGGATGGAGATGACATCTGATATGGTAGAAAGGCTTAGGAATTAGATCTGGACTCAGATCTCAGCACTGACATGAATTGATCCTGAGCCCCCTTTGGGAAATTACAGAAATGCAGTTCCAGTTTCCTTATCTGCACAACATCTACCAGGCAGAACTTTAATTTGCAAAGGGCCTAACCCAGTGCCTGGCCCTCGATGACAGTGAAGTCATCTCATGACTCCTCTAAGGAGCCCCAGAGGTCTCTGGGTGTCAGGTGGCAGAACCCATCCTACTGCCTGATTTTAAAACCCAATATTAGCATTCTCTGACCCAGTTTATTCAGAAGCAGACAGTGGTTTGCTGAGCACTATTCAGTTCCCTTTCTCAAAAGATGTAAGCAAATCTGTCTGAAACACAGAAAACACAGACAAGTGTCAGCAAAATGTCACCGCGACTAATGCAAAGGATATTTCTATTTTGTCCATCAGTTTTGATGAGGATGCCAGGCAAAGCTCAGACACCAAGCCCAATTCCCCATGTTGGTAAAAATCACTACTTCAAAGAATGTCCTAGATCAGCATCTGAAAGTCTGAAATCCACTTCACTGAATTCATTATAACCCAACATAATATTCCATCTCTCATAGCAAAACTATACTTCATTATTGACTGCATGAAGCCATTCTTTAGTAGATGCTGTATTTTAGAATTACAACCAAAACAAGACCAAAAACAACAACAATAAAATAAACCCTGTATTCTTATGTTTTACGATCTCAACAAGATAAAACAAAGCAAGATTTACACATGCCTAGGAAACAATTCACGCTGACATAATTTTGAATTAACTGTATCTTAGATACAAGAAGAATAAATGTCTGTACTATTCTTCTAGCATAAAACGTGTTATGGCAGTTTCAACATTTTACATAAGGAAGTTATGACCTTAGGTCACTAGATAGAATTACTTGCTCAAATCTTTTCTTGGCAAGCTCTTTGCAGTATAATCCACTTTACAAGAATAAACAAATGGTAGCTATCAAAATTTTACACTCACATTCAAGAAGCACTACCACCACTCCCAGAATCAAGAATATCCATGTCATCCCCAAATTAAAATGTGTCCCGATGAGGTCAAGAAATAGCCCAATTGTTCATGTGACAGGACATGCTACATTCCAACCTGGCAAGAGAATGGGCATTGAAAAGCATTGCTCAGTACGCAGTCTACTTAACAGGAAAGTATCATTAGCCATTTCCTGGTTTTGATATTGTAGGAAAGCACGGAAGGTGATACTATTAAGGGGAGCCGAGTTCATGGGCTTTTCTGTACTTCTTCAACTTCTTGTGAAATAATTATTTCAAAACAAAAAGCTATTTTTTTTAAGCATTGTATATTGCACACATTTCTGTTTGGGAAGATTTTTCTTGATCCAGAAGCCCAAACCCCTTCCTAGTGCCCCCATTCTGTTGATGTGTCCAAGATGGGATCCATACCTTAAATACAATACTTCAAAAAAGGTCAACATATTCTAGAAAAACTCCCCTGTTCAATGAGAATCACTACCACAAAATACAAAAATAACTACGGCGCAGATATTTCATAAAAGTTATAAAAGAAGTAGGGATCTTAAGTGTTTAGGACCTGTTTCATTTGAAAATGGTCTTACAGTAGAAGATTGGGGTGGAGGTTGGAGCACATGGTGAAGAGGCAAATTTCTGTTAATCGCTGATACTGCAGAAGGGATTCCTTTAGGTACAGAGAAGGTACTAGGGGGCAACTTTTCAACTGGTTTTTCTTTGAATTTCGGTCAATTAAAACTCTAGATATCAGGGAAGCCGGGATGGCTCAGTGGGTTGGGCGCTCACTTTGCAGCCTTGGGGACCAGGGATCGAGTCCCGGCCCCAGCCCATGCGAACCCACATGCTGAACTGGGGAGTGCCCCAGTTCAGTTCTCACCGGGGTGAGACCCTGGCCCAGTTCCTGCCCTGTACAGTCCACTCCCACCTGTGGAATGAAACTATGTGGAAAAACCAATGATGTGCAACTATGGAGACTGTTCTGGGCCCTCCCATTTCTCTCTGTCTCTGACTCTGTGTCTCTCTCTCTGTGTCAAAAACAATAGATAAATCGTTAAAAAAAAAAAAAAACAAACAAACAAAAAACTCTAGATATTATTTTGGCTCTGTATCATTTGTAAATTAGTTAATTTATAGATTCCTTCAGCAGCCACTATCACAAGATCCTGAGAGAAAATGATACAAAATAAGACCTTAAACATTTAAGTATAATAGTGATAGAAAAACAGGAGAGTTCAGATAAAGCATTGGTTCTCCAAACTGCTTCCCATGAGGGTAGGGATGGGGAGGAACACCCATCAAAAAACTTTGCAACTGTTCGTTTCACTTTGTAATAACTTCTCTTGAAGAAATGGTGATCCAGATGAAATAGTTCTGTATGAGAGAACATCAGAAGGAAAGTGTACGAAGACGTTCTGACATGTGGACGACGGGTCTGCCCACTCACGCACAGGTAGCACTTATCACCCACCACTGAGAAATTTGTACTTTCACTTGCTGGTTATTTGTCTAGGTTAGTTTTTCAATTACAGCTTTATTAATACATTGCGTACGGATAACAAGAATCTTTGTTTTTTCTGAGCCATGCATTAAGGACGGGTAACAAGAATTCTCATTTTTACACTTGACCTTTTATTTTTTGCAAGATTTATTTAATTAATTAGGTTTGGTTGATATATAACAAGCAAATATTATCAATGGATAAACTTACGTGAGTAAGTACAAAAAATTTCATTGAAAAGTTATAAATAATAAGGAAGCAATAGCATTTTGAATAGAAGAGTTCATTTCAACGTGGTCTCATTTAAATACCTGCCGGAACAGAGGGGTATGAGGGATTTAAACCCCGCCGTACGCAACGTGTTAAGATACAATTCACATATCATAAGTTCATCCATTCCAAGTATGCAATTTAACAGGTTTTAGTATAGTCACAGAGTTGCACAACTATCACAACAATCTATTTTAGAACATTACCATCATCCCAAAGGAAACTCCATATCCTTTTAGCTTTCACCTCCTCGCTCCCAGCCTAGAAAATCACTACCGGTAATCTAATTTCTGTCTCTATAGATATGACTACTTTGGATTTTTCATAATAACAAAATCATGAAATACGTGATCTTTTGTGACTAGTTCTTTCAGTTAGCACAGTGTTTTCAAGGTTTATCCTTATAACATAAATTCAATACTTCATTCTGTTTATGGCTGAATAATAAATAACCCACTATATTGGACAGGCCAAATTTTATCTATTCATCAACTGATGGCTATAAGATGCTGTATAAACACTGATGTCCAGCTCTTTGTGTGGACATATTTTCAGTTCTCTGAGGTTTATACCTTGGAGTGAAAATGCTAAGTTATACGGTTACTCTATGTTTAACATTTTGAAGAACTGTTAAAATGTTTTCTACAGTGGCTGTTTCACTTTGCCTTCCAACCAGCAGTGGATAAAGGTTGGAATTTTCCCACATTTGCCAACATTAGTTATTATCTGTCTTTTTTCATCATAGTCATCCTAGTCGGTATAAAGTGGTGTCTCCCTGTGGCTTGGATTTGCATTTCCCTAAAGACCGATGATGGTGAGAACCTTCTCGTGTGCTTTTTGGCTATCTGTTTCTTTTGGGTGGGTTACCTACTCAGATGATTTGCTCCCTTTTTAAAATTGGGTTATTTGTCTTTTTATGATTGAGTTGTAGGAGTTTTTAATATATTCTAAATATTAGTTCCTTATTGGACATGTGATTTACAAATACTTTCTTCCACTCTGTGCCTGTTATGAATCTTCAATTTTCAAAACATAATTTTAACATTTTTTATTTGTTCTTTATAAAGTGATTTGATTACTCTATTTTTGTCCAGTGATAAAGTATTAAAATGCATTAAATAATTTTTCTAGCAATTCACGTCACCATTTTGTGTGATATTTTAGACTTTAAGTGGACATATCTCCTGAACTCCTTTAATTATAGTGTTATAATTAAAGACAAAACTATAACTCTTACAAATATAAAATGAACAGATAGCAAAGATTATATTTAGCTCATTAATTAAAGAGAGAACCAGAAGGATATTACATAATCAAAAAAAAAAAAACAAAATAGAAAAAACACACATATGTGGGCAATCAGGAATACAGAAAGAAATACTAGTATAGAAAACTGGTTTCTTGAGAGAGATCTATAGCACCTTCACTGGACAAAATTAATTTGCATTTCTATGAACGAAGAATCATTTCCACTATTATCATTTTTCTATAACTTGCCAAAATGTAAGACAGCTCAAAGAAAATGAAAGGCACAGATTACCCTGAAGGGTGTACTAGATACTAAGTAATCTTTTTGCCTACTTCAGAGTCTTTCATAATTTTTCTTGACAATACTTGAAGGTGGCTTATATCAGTCAGAATCCAATCAGGAGATGGAAATCACACAGTACTTTGAACAAGAAAAGCCTAATATAAAAACAACTATTAATCACAACCAGGGATTGGCGTAACAAGTGATGGATTCGTTGTAATACAAGGAACTCTAAAACATACAGGATGGGCAGCTATTATAAGAGGGGCCACTACCTCTGGGATGGAGTAGGGCACCCAAGGAAAAGAGAGCCCCTGACCCCCAAACCCAGAGGTCCTGACTGTGTGGAGATGACGTAGGTATAAGTCACCAGATGATACAGAAGCCACTATGGTGCCAGTTAGCCAAATTAGCTACAAACATGTCCTCGAGGGTACCCAAGGAAAGCCCTTCACAGGAAGGTTATCTCACTGGAGGCAAAATCAGCCACGGGGTGCCAGGGGAAGCTGCAGGCCATGGGTGGTCTTGACTGCCACACCCCCACAGAAGCCGGACACTGGAGAAGACACAGTCTGGAAGAGTCCTCCCAGAGAGTGCACAGAATCAGGAAATAAACCCCTTCCTAATGCAGTCTCTCTACCGCCCTCTACTGACAAAACTTAACACTGTGCCAACTGCAAAGGAAGAGGGGCCCAGATCCAACTTCACAGAGCACACGAAGTGAAATTTGGAATTAAGCCATAAAGAATAATGGCACAGATGGTGCAAATATATTTAGGAAATTCCAGCTTTATAACTGGGGGAAGACACTTATGTAGCTCTCTCTGGCTGGAGGACTTTAGGCAACTTTCACTAAAAGTGAAAATAAGAATTCTAATTGGGGCTTTTCTTACTCTGTAATTTCCCGTTGACTGACCCGGAGTGTTTATACATTTGTAATGCCAAGAATTCTTCAACTTTCCTGTAAATTATCACCTTACCCTTCAAAGGAACACCCTCTTACCTTCCACTTCACTCTTACTCTTTTCCTGCTCTCTTAAAACACACACACATACACACACCCCACAAACACATATTACATTGTAACAGGTCTGTGCTGTTCTGATTACACCCTCTGCATAAATCCTTCCAATTTTGAGCTCAGATTCTCAATTGGAAATCACCATGCTGAGCTGGTATTTTCTGGATCCAATTCTTCCCTGCCTTGAAGCCTTTACACCAGACGGTGTCTTATCTCTCCGATGGCTGGCAGGTGAGTGAAAAGCTCAACATCTGGGCCCTAGTCTAAGTAAAGAAACGTGGCCCATTCCCACCAGTCATGTTCCACAGCCATCGGCAAGACAACCCTTTCGAACCAGCTGTTGCCACCCCAAAGCACAGGAGCTGCAGAACAATACCAGCTCCCATCACAAACCAGAACAGCTTGAGGCCTCAGGAGAGGCTGAAGTAAATGATAGTTAAAGAGGATCCTGGGGGAAGCCGGGATGGCTCAGTGGGTTAAGCGCTCACTTTGCAGCGCCAGGGACCGGGGATCGAATCCCGGTTCCGGCCCATGCGGACCCATATGCTGAACTGGGGAGCTCCCCCAGTTCAGTTCTCTCTCTCTGTATCTCTGTATCTCTGTATCTCTGTATCTCTCTCTCTCTCTCTCTCTCTCTCTCTCTGTCAAAAATAAATAAATAAATAAAAATAAAATGTAAAGAGGATCCTAAAGGAAATCTTCCCTGACTAGTTCCCGCCCAGTAACCATACAGTGCAATTCAGTGATAAGAAGATATGCTAGAGTTCATCTGTTCTAGAAGACAGCCTATAAAGAAGGTCATATTAACAAAGAGGTAGGTGCCAGTATTTTTCTGAGAGGTACTACTTTTTTGCTTGTTTATTTTAAGCCCAAATTTGTAGCTCAGAATGTAAGTGATCCTAAATGCTAAAGCCTACAGAGGATGAATGTAAATCCTGGTGCTGCCAAGAATCACTAATCTCTAAAACTCACTATTTTAGGTTTTCATTATTGGTTCAAGTAGAAGCAATGACTAGAACAGAGCAGTAAAAAGACCCAGAGTTCAATCTAGTATGGACCTGTTAAACTGTTTTCTTTGACAGACAAGTGACCGTTCCATGGTCAAATTTCTCACTATTGTGGCCCACCATTCACAAGGAGGAGAGAGCAGGCAGGGTCCTGGGATACAGACCCCAGAGATGTGTCCTGTAGGTAGGAAAGATGTGTCCGGGTCAGGGCCCCGCTTTGTGGTAAAGGCATGGGCCAATGAGGGCAAAACATCAAAATTACACTTAAAAAAAACAACACGATTTATTGTTATTGTTTTTGAGAGAGAGAGAGAGAGAGAGAGAGAGAGAGAGAGAAGGGGGAGGGCCCAGAGCAGTCTCCATAGTTGACAGCATTAGTTTTCTATATAGTTTCACTCCACAGGTGGGCTCAGGGCTGCGCAGGGCAGGAACTGGGCTGGGAGCCTCCCACATAGGCTCTGGCAAGAACTGAACTGGGGGCACACCCCAGTTCAGCACATGGGTCCCCATGGGCCAGGCCTGAGATTCGATCCTCAGGTTCTGGGGCTGCAAAGCAAGCGCTTAACTCGCTGAGCCATCTCAGCTTCCCCCAAAATTACACTTGTTAATGATAGACCCTTATCTTTATCTGAAGCTTTTCTAGCAATTGGGTCAGAAAGATTTTTTTTTTTAATTGGTTAAGAACATTTGAAACACAGAGATTTCACATACAAATCTGAGTTTCTGCAATCTCCTTTAAAAAATGGGACAATCTGGTAACACTGAACCTCTTTCTTTGGCAGGAATGGAGTGTGGGACTCTTGATTTTCCATGGGACCTTTGCAGGCTGCTTGACATATCTGTTATCTGCCTAGCATTGTAGTTTAGTTACACATTAAAGGACAATAAGCTTCAATGAGGGCAGGTTTTATCTGTTGCTTTTATTCATAAGCATATTTCAACATAGTGCCTAATACACAGTTCCCAGCAACTATGCCTGCTAGATGCTCAATGTCAAAAAAAAAATTTTTTAATTAAAAAATGATTGCATGAACTCTACTTGACGCTCTGTATATACCATCTGATTTCATTCTTAATGATTATTTTGAAATGTTTGTTCCCCACTTCACACATGAGGTTCAGAGAATTAGCTAACTGTACTTGTAAACCTCAGCCAGCTAATAAATGACTAGAGAATTTTATCTCAAGTTTATTTGACTCCAAAGAAAAGGAGTATGGAAACACAAAGCAAGGTATAGAAAAAGAGTTTCTAGTTAAAACAAAATAAATAAAAAATGAAGTAGGCTGATTGCAAACACTCTCTGGTTTCCCAGATAGTTTTTGTTCCACACCTACATACAGAAAGTAGAATTTCTTTTGCAAATTCTTAGGAATCTTTTATAGAGAGCCAAAATTCACTTCCTTCAAGTGGGGTTAATTCTACTACAAGGATTAGTTGACCATGCTTCAGCTAGGCAATTCTGAAAGGCAATAAATTTAAACATCACAAGCCTTCTAATCTGAGATCACAAAGACAAAAAGTCATAGCAGGAAGCCATTCCACTTAATGGAAAGCAGGGATTCTTAGCCACAGGGCAGAGCAGCTGAACAAGCACTCTACAACAAACACTTTCTCTCTGGCTACACACCAGCATGCGGGTAACTGAACAAATGACTATATAAGCTACTTACTTGGAAACACAAAACGTGCTTAAAGAGGAATTAGGGTAGTTCCCTGAAGAGGTCCGAAGTCTGGTAACAATGTCTTTATCATATTGGGCTGTCCACCTAGCAATGCATACTGACTGTTAGTGACACCACAGCACTAGGGCAAAGAAACACCCATTCATTTTCCCTGGCCCCTTATGCTATCACAAGATAGAGTATGAGATGAATTACCCCTTTATATGTTCATCTCCCTGGACCAGACTTCTCAAAGAACCAGTGTCTTACTGCTTGAATCCCCAATGCCTTCCATGGTGATTGCATACGGAAGGCATCAGGAAATCTTCCCACCCCCAGAACTCAAGCAGACAGTCATGGATTATTTTTCTGATCTCTGCACTAGCCTGTGAACATTCACAGAAAGGTACTAAACCAAATCACATATAAGCAAACAGAGGTACACCTAAATCATTTGCGTTAGAATTTATCATAATGATAGGCAATCAGAACTTAATCTAAAACACTAAGGAGCAATACCCATGACACAGTTTCTCTGAGAGATCTGCCTACTATCCAATGAAACAGTCTGGGCCTAGAAGGTGACCCTGGAACATTCCTGGGCCAGTGAATCACCTGGGAATCTGGCTAGTTTATAGATTCTGAGTCAGCGGGCCTCAAGAATCTGCATTTCTAATCAGCTCCCCCATGTTACTGATGCTGCCAGTTTGTGGACCCCACACACTGTGAGCAAGATCTGGCAGCTCCAAGTGGGGACCCAGAATCTTCCTTGTTCCTTGCTGCCTAGAGCATGCTCTAAGGAGCTAACTCATCAGAGGACAGAACTTGACGTGGCACGCTTTAGATGGGAAATTCCTAAGGCAACGACCTTTTCCTTTTATTCCATTCACTGCCTAATAATCTAATTACCCTATGTGGTAATTAGTATGGGGTGGGGGGACCCCTATAAACAAACCCCAAGCTCCTTCATCATCACCCCTACTTGTCTAGATAGTGTGGATACCTGGACATGTGTACCTCCAGGTGCCTACTAAGGGCTTTCCTTACTGGAAACTGGTTTCTGAGTGCTCCTGCAGCCTCTGTCCTTTCCACCAGATCACACATTATAATTTCAAACCTCTTCAGGCTTTCAGAATAAGCGAGGAAGGGAGTCCTAATACTTGGGACCATATGCTCTTTTAGGAATCTCATAAAAGTTATGAACACTCTTACCCTCCATCAAAACATCCAGACACCAAAGGTTATTTAACACTTCAGGAATTTCATAGACTGTGTTTGAATCAAAGGAAGCAACTCCCTGTCTTTAGGAAGACTTACTTTAAGGACACATTAATACGTATGCCGAGCACTTTATTTTTAAAACATGATCCTTTCCAACAAATATTTTATACGAGATACCAAGTCCCTACCTCTGGAAACTTACCGGTACTGCAGATCATGAACTACCTGCAAACAACTGCATGCCTTATTACAGAGTGAGATGACAAAAAAATAAATCCAAAAATTTCAAGACAAAGTCACAACCCTGGAAACAATAACCATGACTGGCACAGCTCCAACGCACATTTTCTAAAAAGCAAACATGAAATCGTGGGACTTGTACTGGCTGACGATGGCGGGACAACAGGGTGGAAGAGTGGAGGCAAGCAGGAGAGAAAATTAATTAAAAAGCAAATGGGGAAAAATTAGCTTGGAAAGAGCTCAATGAACTGCTGACAGAATAAAGTGCTGAGGTGAAAAACAAATGCAAAAGAGATTTGGCAGAATCCAAAAAGAACATGATCAGAATGAGAAGTAAGACCTCAGTCAACTCCCAGTTACAAGTCAGAGAGAGAAGCAATCAGAGTGACATTTGTGACAATGAAGAAAGGACAAAGTTCCCTGGACAGGAGGAAATTGGGCAGGTCCCTGCAAAGAAAACACAGTCTCAGTCTCTCTCTCTCTCTCCTCTCCTCTATCTTTCCACAGCAGAGAATCTAACCCGATGCAATCTGATGCCCTCATAAGAAAAAAGAGTAGACCAGCTGGAGATAGGGAACAATGCTCTGCCTAAGCTGTCACAAATCAGCTCATAATTACAAACAGCCTACCTGGTGTGTGGCAGGCACTTGCAGGAGGCCTCCCCACCTCCAACCTTATCAGACTGTCCTGCTCCTTTCCATTAATGCCGGAAATAACAAGGCAAAGACACCATCTTTTGTTCCTGTCATCTGAGCCATTTATTGTAGAAACAGGTTATTTCACTTGGGGGGGAGGCGGGGGCTTGGGGGGAGTCTGGGAGGAAGTACATAGGAAGGAGACAGAATATGAATGAATGTGCCTGAGCACATCACTTTGAAACCAGAGGTGTGCTTGCAAATTAAGTTTCCTAAAATGAAAGGCTGGTGGAGAACTAGGATGTATTTTATAGACAAACATAAAGCTGTACCACAGTGTGCATTTCAACCTGAACTTTCATGCAGAAATAGAGTGCTATTTGCCACTGAACTTCTTTGTAGGCCTTCTTTCCCACAGTGGTCGGCAAACTGCCCCAACAAAAAGACTTGTTGCTGTCACACAAAGACAACCAACCTAGCAACAGCCAGAAAAGTATCTCACTTGCCCAAGGTCACGCCTCTAGTATTAGGCAGGGGCAAGATTCGAACCCAAATAAATGCGTTTTCTCTTCCTTATCTTAACCACATTCTCTTCTCTAGCTTATTTTATTGTGAGACTACAGTATATAATACATATAATATACAAAGTATTCATTTATCACTGTTTGTGTTATCAGTAAGGATTCCATGAATCAACAGCAGCTATTAGTAATTAAGTTCTGGGGGAGTCAAAAGTTATACACCAATTTTTGACTATGGAGGGGGTCAATGCCCCTAACCTCCATGTTATTCAAGGGTCAACTGTACTTAGGTATGAACAACTTAATAGCAGCAGTTAAGTGGTGTCTGGTAGACATAGCTCTGTGTTGTTTTTTTCAAAATTTTATAATATCCCATGGCACCCTCGTGACATTCCCATGGCACCCCAGGGTGCCTCAACAGTTTGCAATCCACAGAACTATACTTTCCAGTCTTTCTCCTTTTGATAAGGAAGAGTCATCGGAATGCAATAATCACACCATCTGGTTCTTTAAGTGCATGAGTCATTGGAATGTGCAGGAAAAAATAATCTATTAACAACTCCCTTTGGCCATTGACGACCTCTGAGACCCTAAACCCACAGCAGGTTTTTCCTCCCAGCCCAAGCGCATTTTTCCGACCTCGTTACATTACTTGCCATTCCCACCCCTGCTGTCCACCGGGCACTCAAGAACAAGCTGAGGAGGGCTTTTTGCCCCTTCTCGCACTTCTCAACCTGCTACACACCCTCTCTTCTCACCCTGCTCTCCCAGCCATTTCCTGATCCCGCTTCCTGGGTGACATAGTTCCTCTTCTGGGAAGCCACATCCAACCCAAACACATGGTACATCCTTCCGCTGCTTTACAGTCCACTTAGCACACAAACTTCCTTGGGCTTATTCCAAATCTCTTATTCTTGGCCACTTGGGTGTCCTCCTCCCACACTCCTTTGGTTGTGAACTTCGGCAGGGCGAGACTGGTATCTTATTTATCTTGGTGGCTTCCTCGGAGGGTATGCACAGTAAATGGTACAGTATTTCCTGAGTTTTCATTAATAAAGAATGCAACATGAGAATAAAGGCTTGCTTAAAGGACCACAAGAAGAATTATGGGATGAAGGGATGAAAGAATGGAATGTGGCTGACTGACTGTAACACTGGCCCCAATGAATAGTCTCCCTGTATCCACGCCCCTTTTAATGAGAGTGCAGCAACTCCCATCAACAAGTCTATCCTCTCACTTCCATCTTGTGTCTGCACATGTCTGTGTGCTTATTCTCAGTTGATCTGCCCAAGACCCCTGAGCACCAACCCTAATTCCCTGCATGGCCCCGTTGCCTCTCCAACAAGGTGAAAGAAACTGTCATGAACCAGGAGAAACTCACCCATCTGCAGACACAAGTGGGCACTGGTGGAAAAGGAATTGCTTGCAGAAAGAAGGTGGTTCACAGAGCAGCCACAGCAGATGGCAGAAATGGCAGTTCTCCTTAGAGAAGTTAGGGGTAAACTGTCTCTGGTATTAAGGATGTGACTATGTTCACAAACCAAGGGAGAGTGGTCCACTTTAACAACCCTAAAGTTCGGGCATTTCTGGCAACAAACCTTTCACCATTATGATCTGGGCCAAATGAAGAAGACCCCATTATAGAAATTTCTGCTCTCCTTTTCAGTATATTGCCAAAATGTGCCCTGTCTCCAGCCTTAGTGAATTGTCCTAGAATCTGTATTTGCCAGACAGCAACCTAATTATCCTGGAGCCTGTGATCTGTATTATTTATTGATCGTGGCCAAGTATTCTTTCCCAGCCTTCCAGACTCAACTCCTGCGCAGATAACAGCCCAGGAGTCTGCTTTTGGACCAATGCTTTCAAATTCATTAGCTGAATCAGTCTCTCCTTATCTATGGATATGAATTACACACCAGGGAGGCTTCCAGACCACCCCAACCATAGAAGTCAACACTGCATTTGAGGCAGATCTCAAGTTCCCTTCCATGGGAGAGCTCTGTGTT